>RXOD01005388.1:0-14381 GCA_005223375.1 Amoebophrya sp. AT5.2 | reverse complement strand
CAGCCGAGAGAACAATGAGGAGGGCAGCGCCGGGGACTATGCAACCGCGGCGTCGTCCTCCACTTCTGGCTCCAGCTTAGCGGGAGACCGCGTCGGCGGCGGAATCTCGTTACTCGCACGCCAGCCGATACCGCCATCCGCGAATGGGAGCGGGGGAAATCGCAGAAATGGGGCGAGCATGAAAAACGCGGCCGCGGCCACGAAGAAGAAGATGATGCAATCAACTATTTTCGGCGAGGTGGTGGAGGTGTCTGCGTCGCCAAACGAGTACGACGGGCAGTCGTCGTCGATGATATCCACGACCGGTACCGGAGATGCGGACTCGTACTCGACGCACGACTCGACCTTCTCCGCCGGAGGCGCGAGGTGGGCAAGGGACGATCACGATGAATCGGGAAGGCAAAGCCAACGCAGCTGGCAGAAGAAGATCGGAGTGCGAGAGTTTTTGTCGATGGACACTCCGAGCCCGCCGCCGATGAATCGCAGTTTCCACGAACAGGCAACACGAATGGCACTCGGCCACGCGATCAACGATCGCAACGCGTTCATCTACGATCCGGACGCGGCTGAGTCGGCGTCCGGAAGCAGTAGCGCGGGGACGTCGCTGTCGCAGCGAAGCGGACCGAGGTTTGACGACAGCTTCTACGACGTGCTGGAAGAAGATGGCGGATCCAGCAGAAGTGTCCGTAGGCATACGGTTTCCACCGGACATGATGCGGCAACGTCCTCTTCGCATAAGCTTGGAACGGCTGGACGCAGCTCCTCCAGAACTCCATCTGCCGTGTCTCTGCTTGGCCTCGGATTTTCCATGCGCGGCCCTGTGAGCGAGGTACAGCGGTACATTGAAGAAACCGAGGCCGCTGTGAAGGCGAATCCAGGTCTGATTCTGGAGTGCACGTGCCCCATAGTCGACGGGATAGCGAAAGCAGCACTGCACTTCGTCAAGTACGTGAAGGGGTACAAGGAGGAAGATATTCTTCTGTACGGAAGGAGCATCGGAACGGGTCCGGTGGCGCGACTAGCGGGACAAGCAAGAAAAGCTTTCCATGCAGTAATATTTTTGATGATCATGATACTGATAGCGTTGAAGAGCCGCGTGTGCTAACTGAACGTATGCTCATCGCAAGCACCATGATGTTTCCACGGGAAGGAAACTCAACTGCCTGCTAAGCAGTGAGATACCGCATGCAGAATGTATGGAGTTGTTCCCCCATGCCTCCCTTAATTTGCATCTGCCACCGTCAGGTCATCCTCCAATCTCCCTACTACTCCATCGAGTCGATCGCGGCCGAGTTCCCGTTTGGGAGCATGATATCCTTTGATCACACGCACTGGAACAACTACAAAGAGCTGGCGAAGTGCCGGGAGAGAAGCGCGATTTGTATCATGCACGGCGAGTTTGATAACGTGATTCCGATCGCTGACGCCGAGCGCCTGTACAAGGACCTGCGGTGGAATGGCCACGACAAAAAGTCAGCGCGAGAAAGAAACTACGACGGTTACGACCTCGTCTCGTTCAAGAAGCTCAGCGGGAAGAATCACAATGACCTGGATTGGCAGGTGCTTGGAATTGAGTTGATGGTGCGAGCAACCGCGGGTCCTTGCGGTTCTGATCCTTGACATTGGATGACTTGCTTCAAAATTCAATTTTGATTTTCCGAAATAATATCATCCAGAATGACGTGCTTCCCATGCTTGAGCGCTTTCTGCGAAGAAAACGGGGAGACGCCTACAGCCCCCGGATCTCGACTAATGTTCCGACCTCGCCGGCGGATTTCCTGAATTACCGCCTGAGAAAGCCCGGTGGAGACAATTCGCCAGAGGTGGAAGACGGTGAGGCGAGAAACCGCGCTCACATAGAACGCGGCAGTGCGGCTGCTGGATCACCAGGTCTACCAGGCGAAAGGTCTCAATTTACGCTATCAATTTGTCTGCGTCGTGATTTTTTTTTTTCTGTTCATCGATTCATACATTCATAGATTGGTTGATACGGGAGAAGATGTACGACCAGACGTGGGACCGTCATCTACCGGCGCCTCGAGCTTGTTGTGGACGAGGAGGTGGTCGGTCTATAATTGATCGACATCGAGGTCGTAGACCTACCACCTTCACGTTGCTTCGACAGTTACGGCCAGCGTCACCCCCAACTCGCGGTACCACGGCTCGGGGTTACCAACACCGCGGGGCAGTTTCCGCGCGCGTTACCGGTGCGACGTGATCACGGCTACCACTTCAACTCAGTTTCTCTCGTGCTGAACAGCTCCAACGTGAACTCAAATCCCACGACTGCCCCTTCGTTTTACCAGCCGTCTCCGCAGCCGAGGGTGGCCTCCGCGAGCAGCGTCAGCAGCGCAAGCCCATTGTTGCAACATCAGCGGAGCCCGCAGTTTACCATCGGCCTGGGCCGCGGATTGGTGGTGCCAGGAGTAGGTGCGGTGCCGCTGCCGCTAACACGCGCTGCGACCACGACGAACCACGGACCGCAGGGACATGAAAACGGCCACGCTGGCAGCCCGGACGACCTGAATCCCGGCCGCCAGCAACAAGTCTCGGACCCACGCGGCGGCGGCGGTGCACCCCTCGGCGCCTCAGCTTTCCTGCAGGCGGCGTCTTCGTCTTCACGAGCATCATCATCCTCATCAACTGCGGCAGTGTCGCCTTCCTCGTTTGCCGCTCCCCATGATGATCCGCAACAAGGGCCACAGTTCCAAATTGCAAAGCTCTCGCAATCGCCTTTCAGCCCAATGTCCAGAACGTATGTTTCTGTCGGAACAAGATCGGACGGTGAAAACGGGATTGCAGCGGGCAATGTGATAGACGAGAGACAGTTGGGAATGGGTATGGGGTGGGGCTCTGGAGGTGGAGCAGGAGCGAGGGTCGCAGGGAGAGGACCGTCGGAAGGCTTCTACGTCAATCCGCCGAAGAACTACTACGGGGAGCAGATAGAGCTCCCGGGTGACCGCCTTATGATGGGGGCCTCCAGCGCGGGCGACGTTGCAGCTCTGCCACTTTCCGGCTCGTCGTCGTCGCCGACTGACACAAGTGCTAGGGCGAACCGGCTGCGCCAGCTAGCGACACCAGACCTTCTGGTGTCTCGCATCGGAAGCACGCCTGACATTGACCCGTCGCCTTAGATGGAGCGCGCTACTGGGGCCCGTGCCCGTCTGTGTCGGTGTCACGTGGTGCTTTTTCTACGGCGAGCGGCGCCGTCGCGTCCCCCTGCGCTCAGAGCTGCATATATATAAGGAGTATAGTTAGTGGGCTCTTCATACATGTTTCGCATTCCATTCGCTTTCGAACAAATGAACCGCTTAAGAATGTATTTTCATTTTCCATCTCTTCACCAAAGTTTTTCTCTCTTAATCACAACCAGAATGACCTTGACCAGACCAATTTCTTGAATGCGCGCGCTCTCGTGATGAATGTCCAGGAGCTGCGCCTCAGCCTGGTGGATGCAACTGCGAATGCCTTCCTGAGCTGAAAAGCTTACGAGGCAGTTGCACTTGCAGATCCAGATGTGGATAATTGCTATTGGAATTGGAACGAAGAAACTCAAACTATACGCTAGAAGGCAGGAATCACTGTCGCGCATACGTACTCGTACTTCAAATAGCTCAAATCACGTGGCACTAGAACGGATCATCATGTACAATTTTTTTCCGCGACAGCCTCAGAAATGTTTTAGTGCCAGACATAATTTATATAACCTCCACGAGAACAACAACAAGCCCAAGCGACCAGCAAGAAACTGAAAACTTTTCTGAACCGGCGATGCGGAAGCTGCCACAAAATTCTGCGGTATGTTCGATCACGCCTTCACCGGCTGTATAACAAAAACCTTCAACATTGGAACCCTGAAGAGATCTTCGCTTCGAGAATCAATTGCTCGGTGTTTTCCTTTATATTCCAATGAATTCAATAAGTTCCGATCGAAAATTTAATCGTCGAGATCCGAACCGACGCGCAAACGAGCGCTACATCCTCGTGAGTCTTCGAACCCGACTCTTTGATCAAAAATCGCCTCCTACCAGGACCCCGTTAAGTTGTGTTCTAGACTAACAAACTCTGACTCTGTACAGCTGAATCTGCAACGAGCATAGACACGCACGCGTCATCTCCTAAATTCGTTCTTCTCACAATCGCAGTCAGTCAGGACACTGCAATATCATCTGAGGAGAACAAACTGAAGGACACCTGCTCCACCAGGAGCAAGATAGATCAAAATGGCGGATTTATCATGGCATCAGAACCGCATCCGCGAGGGCGCGCGCGGCGGGCAGGAACAGTTTCAATGGGACTCCGTGAAGGGCATGTCATGGAAGGACAGAGAGGTTTACCTCGGCGCGTCGCAGAAGGTCGGGACCATGGGTCGATATGGTACATCAACGACAACGGCTACGCCATTTCTTTGGAACGCGTTTCTTTGTTCACCATCATCTCATGATATGTTTGCATGTGGTTGACCTCGACAGAACTGTTTACAACTCGCCTTGACTTCCTTGTCATTCTTTTGTCAGCACACGACCACCACCCAGCACAACATTAAATACATAATACAGGTAATTTTTCCCGTAGCGACTGGTGGCGGCACGAGCGCGGCTCTGGTACGACAAAGCAGCAGGAGCAGCAGGCGATTCGCGAGTTTGAGGACGAGCTGATGCAGGAGGCGTTAGGCCAGAAGCCGAAGAAGCTTCTGTTGTCCAAGCAGCAGCTCACGGCGCGGGAGATGCAGATGGCACTCGCCAAAGACGACCCTGATCAAGCGGGCGCGGAGGACGACAGTGGGGCCAACATCGAGTCCGCGAAGGGACTGGGCTTTGCGGTGCACCGATCAGCGGACCTGGAGGCGAAGAAGGCGCGCCTCTATGGAATGAACGACGAGTACGAGGGCACCGGAGAAGCGACCGAGGGGGGCCAGCAAGTAAACGGAGCAGCTGGTGGCTCCTCGTCGTCCACTAGTTCGAAATTCGAGCCCGTGGCGCGAATCGGAGGAGCAGGTGCTGGGCCGCAGGAAGGAGAAGCTTCAGCGAAGGAGGATATCCTGCGGAAATACGGCGCGCAGCAGTCCGCCTCAGTGCCGAATGGGGAGCAGCTGGGGTCGAACGGGGGGAGGTCGCCACGACTTTTCGGCGAAGGGGGCGGTGAAGAAGATGAAGGTGGTTCTGCGAAAAAGACCGCTGCGTGGTCATCTACCTTTCCACCGGCGGCCGGCGGACCAAAGAGTAGCGACGTGCCGATGGTTGATGCTTCTTCAGAGCCGTCGCCATCGAAGGAGATGAAGAAGCCCAAGTTGCCGAAGGCGGAGCGCCGGGCCCTGAAGCAGCAGAAGAGGGAAGCCAAAAAGCAGAAGAAAGCGCGGAAGAAGCTGGAGAAAAAGGAGAAAAAACAGGTGAAAAAAGAGAAAAAGGAGGCAAAAACGAAAGCAAAGCGACGAAAGTACGAGAAGAAACACAGACTGCGGGACTCGAGCTCAGAGGATTCCGACTCCTCTTCGGGATCGACCTCGGACAGCTCGTCCCGGAGCTAACATTGCCGATGCTCACCGCTATCGATGCAAAAGCGTCCGATGAGCAGGCCGCCCACGACCTATCGACCCCACTTGTATAATGCAAAGACGACCCATACCCATTCTACTCTCGAGGACGTGGTAGCGACATCAAGATTTCTGCGCGATGCTGTGCTGTGAAAATCATAGTCAGAGTAACGACCGCGAAATCATTTATCAATGATCGATCCGATCAAGCCACCATCCACACACACTAAGTAGAAGCAGGAACGAAAGCTACACGTGTATGCGACATGATGGACATCCACCCGATGGGCTGCTAACGTGTTCTTGGTATTCTAAGAATATTTCCTCTGTGTCGCGGCCCCTGCTCATACTGTTGCACAAGTAGTTGTGGAAGTGAGTCGTCGACGACGTGCATTCGATCCATGATGATCGGCGGTCGTAAGTAAAAAGTAAGTACTTAGCTGGTGTGCTGTGATCGATATCGTTCGCCGTGGCAATGCACTCGCCGTGTGTCGACGTCATCTTGATCTTCTCGATCGATAAATCGCTCGCCGTATGTCGATGTCGTCTCGATCCAATTGATTCGTGAACAGAGACTGACGAGAGAAATCAGAGTCAGCTGGAAAAAATCAAAATCAAATGTCGTAGTGCTCACGCACATCAATTATAGACTCAGGAGGCGCGCGAATGCGAGACATTGATTTTAAAAAGTAAGAGACAAAATTCCTGATGTGATAGACGGGAACGTCACCAGACCAGGGAACGATGCAGTTGGTCTCTCTCTGTTGGTTTACCGCTGCACTCACCGCGTGCCATTGGCAACGTGCAGGAGTAGTGCATGTTCGCGCTCGAGAGTTTATACCAGCGGAGCAGCAGCAGCATTACACGTCTCGCGAGTCCGGCGACCACCTCGTCGATGTGACACTCACAGCGGCCACTCACGATGATCAGGTTCAGCACGGCACGAAGTCCTCAAAGGGCCATAAAGGAGGCCATTCGTCGCAAAAAGCAGCCTCAGAGGCCGCGCGTCTTCGGGCGACTGCGAAAGCGCTGCTTCAGCAGTCGAAGGGGAAGCGGAAGGGTTCCGTCGCGGAGAAAAAGGCGCTGGCAAGGAAAGTACTCTCACGCCTCCTTCCAGGAGGAGCAGCATCCACCGCCGCCGTTCGAAAAAGCAAGGTACACGGGGCGAAACAAAACCGAGAGGTGAACAAGAAGTACAAGAAGAGGTCGGGGCGTGCGGAGAAAGTGCGCACAAAAATCGTGAAGGCCGAACAGGCTCCGACTGCGGCTAGTATCACGACACCGGCTGCACAAGCGGAAGCGATCCCCCCGAACTCGAAGGTAGAGCGGCGAACAAATACAAGGAACAGCGGCAGCGGCGCCGACGACGTGCTCGAAGAACTAGAACGCAGGACGAAAGAAAAACAGTCGTCAACAAGCAGAAGGAAGCAGGAGAAGGTGGAGAAGCGGAGGCCACAGACACCAGCAGGAGCAGTCCGTCGCGGCGTAGACGCAGAGGCGGTTCCGCCGGGCGTAGACGCTTCATCTTCTCCCAGAACCAAACGGCCTGCCCAAAAGAGAAGGTCGCATGCCGCATCATCGTCAACGGCAGAAACACAACGTACGGGCAGCACAGCGTCCACAGAAACCGTCAGGAGTGCCGCGGCCAAGAAGAAGAGAGAGGGGAAAAAACACAAGAAGGAACAAACCCACGACTCGACGACAACGCGGGCCGTCGACCACACTGCCCTGTCGTCCGTCCGCCGCCTGCGACGCGAGCCCGCGGTTGTAGGTCGTGCTGCTTCAATTTCTTACGATAGCGCAGCGTCATTCGCAGAAGAAGTAGAAGATGACCACGGTGTCGATGTCGAAGACGAGTTGGAGCAGAAGGAGCAGCTAGGAGACGATGAACGGCATGCCGCGGTTGACGAGATAGCTTTGGACGAAGCCGATTTCATGATGGCACAGCAGAAAGGCATCGAACTCCGGGAACTGCCGGCGAGCGACGACGATCTTTTGGCCGGGCTAAAGAAGCACCACACAAGTTCAAGTAGACGAGACAGAAGCCGAACTACGCGAGCTCGACAAAGCGGAGCGGACGATGTCCTTGTAGAGCGGAGCCGCGACAGCGATTACGATAGAAATAGTGCGGACGAAGGCATGGCCTCGATTTCTTCACACGAGGACGTTGCTGAACCTGGTATGCAAAATGAAAATACCGCTGCCATCGACTCCGACGAGCACGGAAATGCGGTTGCGGCGCGAGAGGATTCATTTTACGTGGATGACAGGAATGAGCAGGCGGATGAACACGAGCAAGATGAGGATGCTGGTCCTGGAGCCGCCTACTTCGTCGAGGACTCCGACTCAAAGGTCGCAGGAGAAGGAGATGAACGCAAACGCTCAGCTGGCAACCGGCGACACCGCTCCCAGCATGAAGATTCGTCTCCGTACGACAGCGCCGAGGACGAGAACGACGAGGAAGTGGAAGATGTGGCAGAAAGCGAAAGCCACACCGGCAGCCACGACGACGCTGATACGGTCATGGTGAGGAGCGAGGATCATGACGATGACGATGAGGAGCGCCGGCACGCGGACTATATCGACCATGAACAAGAACCTGCTTTCCACATTCTTGATAGGGAGCAGGACGACAATGACGATTCACCAGCAGCGAGAAGAAGTGTAGAGCCAACTGCAGCTGCTGGGGAGAAGGATGCGGCGTACTTGGAAACTGAGGCCGGGATGAAAGCAAAAGAGGGGAAAGAACAAGCGGCTGCTGCATCGTCATCAACTACTAACAAGCAAACCACCTCTGAAGCTGCACAGTCGGCAAAGGCGAGTGGGACCGACGTGAATGCCACGGTGACGCTCGGGGAGGTTCCAAGCGGTTCCAAGATGATGCGCTCTCTCGTCTACCACACGCTTTGGAATGCGAGCTCCTCTTCCTCGATTTCAACAACATTTTTCACGGATGCGACGTGTGAGAAAGTACAGGAGACAATGACGCCGGTGGTGAGCAGCTTCCCGGTCGGGGAGTGCCAGGAACGCAGCTTCCTGCAGAACAACGACACTATGCAAGAAGTCTACTTTGCGATGAAAGTGAACTAGTACTACTTTCTTAATCGTTGATACACATGCGATTGGTGAATTTTTCGTCTTTGTTTTGAAGTGAATCTTTCCTGAAGAACATAGTTTCGCTTTCGCATTCATTGGAATTCGCTGCCTTATTTCTGGTGTCCAGCACCTCCTGCTCATATTTTTACTCGTTTTCTCGTTCTGCCTCTTGTCTTCCTTGTCTTGTTCTTGATTCATCTTTCATGTTCCCCTTCCCAGCTGCCACGGTAACCGTCTGGACTACGAGCTGTTTTCTCATGGTTCCTGTGCTTTCGCGCCCGACATGTCGCTGTCCATCGATCCGACGACCGGCCCCTGCGTTCCCATCGGCGAGTCGCTGTACGCAAAGTTCGTCTGCGCCGACTCCGCGACGATGCACCTGCCGACTTCCATCGCAGACAGCCGGCTATTGAGCTGGAAAAGCAACACCAAGTTTGAGGAGAAGGAGGCGTTCCACGGACACATCTACTGGTGCACGGATCAGAGGAACCTCCAGGGCTGCTATGCCCACCCGGGGTACAGGGCGGGCACAGGTAATACGAGTCTGGTCGCCGCGACAGTGGTGGATCCGGACAGCGTGTTGTCCGTCAAAGTGCCTTCGGTGGACTACATCGATGAGGAGAACAACGGGGTGATTCCGCGCGTGCAGGTGTGCCCGGGTGTGGTCGGGACGGAGGGCGTCGACGGGCAGTACCAGATGGGGATTTCGCCGAGTTCGGCGAGGTCGCTCTGCCCCGTAAGGGGCAGCGTCGGCCCCAACAAGCTGGTGTTTCAGGGATGGACGTTCAAGCCGGAGGGGGTGGTACGCTACCCAAGCGAATCCGCGTACAAGGACCCGACCACGTGCGATTTGAAAGTGAGTTTGTACAGTAACCGGTACCTGCTCGACACGGACGACAACGTTGTGGCACGCGGGGAGGTTAGAATCGCGGAGAATGGGTACGTGATCGACATGCGCGAAACCGACATGCCGCGGCCGGAGGACCTGAAGTACAAATTCATCCTCGAGCCGAGCCACCGGTTCTTGTCGGTCGAACGCGGGGGAAAAACGCACGTGGCGAACGAGAACAACAACCTCTACTGGGTGATCCGCGTCTCCTGCGTCAAGCCGCCGGGCGGCGTGTTTAACCAGGACGACAAAGACCTCGTCGCGTGGAGCGACGAGAACATGCACGGGTGCAACAACTATCTGTGCGCCGAGGACCTAAAAGCCGACACGGACTTCCGCGGCATCAAGACGTGCAGCTCAAAGCTGGACGCGTCCAAGTTCATCATACTCCCGCACGACGTTTCCACGATCGCCAAGCTGTACAAGAACCAAATGCAGCAGATTCGCTGCCTCGACCAGATCTCCATCCCACCACAGTTTACGGTGTCGCCGCAAGCAAACATGTCCAGCCTCGCACGACTGGCCGGCGGAAATGGCTACGTGGGCGCGACCAGCCCGCTGAAAAGCATCGACGACGAGCACAGCGCGGCATTCAAGTCGTGGCTGCTGGTTTTGGGGATCATGACTTCACTGATCGCGATCGGTCTGTGGTTTTTCTGGGTGACGTTCAAGCACGAGCATCACTCCATGTACGAGCGGAAGCGCGCGCTTCGCGAGCCGACTAACTTACCGGGCTTGGAATACCTCCGGGACGATATCTACGATGGCCACATCACCGACGCCAGCAGCAGCAGCAGTGGCACGGATGTGGAGGGGCCAGGCGGCAATCCCCCCGACCATTCTCGACCAGATGACACACACCTCCCGGGGGAGAGTGACGACGAGGAGAGCCTGTTGGACTTCGGCGGGTCGCCCGATGCGGACCAGCCAAATAATTCAGGTGGAAAACAAAGCTTCTCCCTCGGCGGCGCCGGCGGGGCAGCACGGGCGAGTGGAGACGAAGCGCAGGCAGAAGGCACCGAAACAAGGACTGTGCGGCCACTCGGCGGATCAATCGTGACTGGGTCAGACAGAAACCCGGATCGCAATGCGGCCAATGGAGCAGGGGTAGCGGCAGCTACCGGAGAAGCCAGAGGGAGCATGCAGCGCGGTGGGAGCTCATCATCGTCGACCAGAATCAAGCTCGAGCCGAAGGATCCAACGAAAGCGCTTTTGCACAAGCCGTCCCTGGTGAATGCGGTGAGCGAAGACTGCCAAATACCGGAGGGATACTACCGAACTTCCGCGGGCCTCCTGAAAATGAAGCCTGTCCCGCTGTCCGCATTTCCCTCGCGAAGACGACCGGAAGACGAAGAAATGGTATTCGTATTGTGATTCGCGTGCGGGTGTCGTCAGCACGTTCCGCGAGGTCTGTCTCTGTGGTCTGCTTTTGCAGACTCAGCGTCACCGTCAGCTCCTTCAGTTAGTTTCGTCCTGATGATCTTTCTCTATCTCTGATTGATTCCAATGGACCAGATCATGCTGATCTTTATCGTATCATGTTCATCTTCATGTTAGTTTCTTGTCTTTGATGTGCTTCATTCTGAAATTCACTTTAGAGTAAGTTTTTTATAACAACAAGATACATAGATACTCATCACACGAGAACGACGACCCAAAGACGAGATTCAAACTCGTCATACGTCCTCCTCAATCAACAATCTGAAAGTGAAACATGACTCTGTTCTTGTAGGACCCGCGCGGAGCGCCGTCCAACAGAGGTTCCAAGAACACGGAGTCGCAGCAGCACCCTGTGTTGACCACGCTCGTCCGGTCAGCGCCGAAAGAACCTGGCGAGCACATGTACCCTCATGCCAACAGGGGTCTCCTCGGGGAGGCCATTGGGACGCGCCACGAAGGAATCGAGCGCGCGCGTTTCGTCCAGAAATCCGAGCTCGACAAACAGTTCGAAAGATTTACCGGCCTCCCAACACAAGGCTGGGGCGAATCGTTCGTGCCGTTCGAGCGCGTGCCGAGCCACCAATCGGTGCTTATGGATTCGGAGGAAAGCGGCGAAGTGGCGAGGGAGACGCACCTGGCGAAGGCTGAGAAATCGTACCGAGGGTCGGAAAAGGAAAAAGCGATGCTGGCGAGCGGTGCGTCAGCAGCTCACGCCGAAATCGGCCATTATGACGAGCACGAGCAGCGACACAACGTGCATCACGCTTCAACGGACAACGTCGTCCGGGTGCGACACCCCGACGCGGCGTACCATGAGAGCGAGTGGGACAAGATGCCGCTGCTCTTTTAGCTTTTCATCGCAGTCGCAGAGACGCGTCAGTGAAGCAGGACGGATCACACAATGACAATGTTGTGACAACTGTCAATCCTCTTTGGTAGAGAAAATTCAATGAATCTGGTCCAAAGAACCAGACCAGAGGGAGCGCACGAGAAACGAACCAATTCGAGTCGCAATGCAACAGTACGAAGATGTAGCTGCACAGAAAAAACGTAAAAATGATTCAAATCCATCTTGTTGTATCTCTCACTCTGCACTCTCTTAAACTCGTTGTACAAATTCTACAAAGTCACAAGGACAAATCATTTCGTACTAGTGGTCGTTGACAAACTGTAAATTCCAGCAGACCAGTTGTATCTGACCTTCATTCCCTATGATCCCTGAACGATGTATTTGCTCCAAACACGAAGCAAGCGTTTCCGCTGCAGCTGCTACTGCGTCTCCCTCCATAATTATTTTGCTTGTTTGTAGTCAGGAAAGAATCAAGACCGGACGCTTGTATCCAAGCCTTGCTGTATAATTCCAAATCAATGTAGCTTACTTCATCTGTTGCGCACGCCCCTGCCCCTGCGCCATCGATGAATGAAAGTGGGTATCGCGAAGGCGAACCTAGCCTTCAATGGAAGAAAGTGAAATGTTGTCGCTTGTTGTATTCCCCTTGCGATGTGCCGACGAGCTGAATTACAGCAATCTTCGTCGTTTCGCTTTCTTTCATGTTTCTGCTGCGCTCCCTATGAGGAGTTTCAGACTTCGTGCCGACATGTTGGACATCAATCATCGCTGTGCAGGCGAACACGAGCGCGATCTCAGTGTCACCATGGTTCTCGTGATCCGACCCTGTGCGTGTGGTAATCGCTTGTTTCATACATCGTCTCGAGCTCGATCAGAGTGTCCTGCGGCGTTTCCTCGTCGTCGAAATCGCTCGTTGTTGACTTCCATCAAAAAAATAAATTATCGAACACCAGACAGAGAGACATCGAATCCATCGAGCATCTGGCGTCTCTATCTCTTCTTTTAAATATAGAAAAAACTAGAGTTTAGGTTTACGAGCCTTTACTTACGGCTTGAAGATAGCCACAGACGAGTGCAGTACGTAGCTCATGATTTGTTTCCGGCGCCCGTCAGTCGCATGCGGTATCTTTTCTTCTCGCTTCTCTGGTCGATCGCGGAGGCGGTGGTCACCGATCAGGTCCAGCAGAACGCTCTTTTGCGTCGCGCTGGAGATGACGCTGCTGGGCATGAGCATGGCCTACTTCGTGACGATGAAGCGGATCGGTCATCTTCTGACCCCACTTCATCTTCTACGACTTCGCAGAAAGTAGGAAATGCCGCGAAAGTATTCGTCACTGCGGCTGCCAACACGGGGCGCGACCAGGAGGGGGAGCAGCGGGGACATAGCTGGCGTGCTGGGGGACAACCTTTGGAGGCAGGTGAGCTCACCTTGCCGGTACTTCCGGTGGTCCCGCACGGTGGACATCAAAAGTTGAAGGAAAAGCATGGCAAAGGGCAACATGCGTCGCACCACGCGCACGGCGGCCCGGTGCTGTCCCTACCTGGAACAAGGGAACAAGAAATACAAAACACCCCCGGAGGACCCTCGAAGTCGAAACCCGCGCTGCTTCGAGCAGCTGAGAAAAGTTTATCTTCACACTCGTCACAGAAAAAGGGCAGCGCTTTCAACCCGGCGCCGACCGAGGAATCGGAAAGATTACACGCGTCCGCCCGTGGGCCGACCCTCGCCAAAGTTCGCCACCGGGTAGCTGAATGGTCGCTATCCCAGGTCTCCGAAAAAACGCGAGGAAAGGCGCTGTACTCCCGCCTTTGCTCCGCAGCCTTAGTATTGGACGAATGCACAAAGAAGGTCGGCTACGCCGTTGTCGTCACGAGCGTTGTTTTCCTTGCGCTCCTCTACTACCTCTTCGTATCCGGGAAGAAAACATCGGCGGCACCGCGGAGAACATCGGTAGGAGCGGCCACAAGAGCACAGCAGGTAGTGGTCCTCTACTATAGACTTAGACTTTTGAAGATCATGGTCCGTTGTAGAGCCTCCAAAGATGTACGTTTGCGGCGTCAACATGACTGATTCATTTTCATTGTAGTTGCACTTGAGTGTCTATAAGAGCGTTCGAGGGCGGCCTGGGCCGCGCGCAGTCTATCTTTTGTATGAACTTCTACTTGAAGTTGAACGTCTGAATATTTTTTGCCGTACGAAATTCCGCTGATGCGATAGGTCTGCACAATCAACACAGCCTAAGCCCGCCGAGGGAGAGTCTGCTCCCCTGATTGAGGATGGCGACGACGCGGACGCGGCGAAAAGTCCAAAAAAGCTGCACGAAATGGATACGACCGGGAAGCAGATCGCCAAGATCTACAACGACTCGCGCCAACTGCTCTCCCCCGCTAAGAGGACTGTGCGCAGCCCGTCCCCAGACCCGCCGCGCGTGGCAGGCGCGTCCCCACAGCTTTTTGACGATCCTGATCGGGAACAGACAGGTGAAACGCCGCGGTTGACAGTAAAAACGAAAAGCCCGGAGACGAAGCCGCGAGACGTGGTGGCCACGGCGGGGGGCGGAGGTCCCGGGGGA
>RXOD01005387.1:0-14383 GCA_005223375.1 Amoebophrya sp. AT5.2 | reverse complement strand
CCCCCCCCCCCCCCCTGCCGTTGGTGCTGCTGCTGGCGGATGCACTCCAAAGACTCACGGTTAGGGTTAATGCGGTCACCAGGTTCCATGATCCCTTGTCCCGCCAGACCCAGCCCGCCCCGAAAAAAATGTCCGCCAGCTATCTGCTTCTGCGCTGGCGGCTCTTGACGATGAAGACCCCCGACGGGCGTCTGATGCGTAGCAGTGCCACCTGACAGGACAGGACGCTCTGCGCACGCGCTGCGGCGAGAAAATCCGCTCTCCAGAGGGGCGGGCCTGTAGTTTTTCTGGGCCGCGGCCAGTCTTTCGCGGGCCAGTGCACAAGAGTCATTCATGATCGGAGGCTCACCACGACTACCACCGGCGAGAGAAATTGAACTCTGTCTGGAAGCCGCTAACGTCGCCGGAACGACACCGACAGCAGGCGAAGCTGAAGTCGGCGGCACGTGGAAGAAGCTCGCCGGGATATTGTAGTTGTACGCGGCGCTTTTGTTATTGCTGGCCACCGCCACGTTGAACGCGTTAGCGTGTACGTTCAGAAGAATTTTCTGTAGGTCTTCAGGCGAGCTGGCTTCGATCTTGGCCCGCAGCGTCGGTAACATAGAATTGATGTCCTGCGGAGCCAGGGACAAAATCACGTTGATGTCCATATTTTCGACATCAAGATTCAGATTGCGATTGGTGGTCGCCACCGAGCTCTGGCCGCTCTGGCGTCTCGCTGGCGAGAGCGCGAGCAATTTCGCAGCTCTCGTCTCGCAGTCGCGATGGCGCTCCGCGTCCGTAGTAGATGAAGTTGTGGGCGGCACGGCGGCAGCAAACCGGCCGTGCAACCTTTCGACTTCCAGATGTCGCGATGCCGAGGGCCGGGGTCGCGGAGCTTGAACCTCAAAGTCGACCTCGGGGCTGTTGCTGCTTCTGCATTCGTTTTCGTACCCAATCTCAATTGACCCCCCGGCAGCATTGCCACGATTTGCACCTGCACTTGGAGCGGCCTGTCGCTGTTGGTGTTGCCGCGTGGTTCTCTCTAGTACGATCCTCTGCTCCTGGGCGCGTGCGCGTTTCTGCTGCGAAGCTTCGACGGCGTTCTTTCTCGCCTCCAAGCTCCTCTTACCGGACGAAACCGAAAGCTCCACCTGCTCGTCTACTGACTGCTGCGCACCTGTCGCTGGCCTTTTGGTTTCACCTTTATTGTGTCTGTGCCTTCTGCGAATCTGTGCGTGCTGATCGCGCTGGCACTCGGTAAGCACCGCCCCGAGTCCGGATAGCTCCGGTGCTCTCGCTCTGAATTTCTCTTCCGGGGAAAGCGACATGTTTTTACTGGTGGTCGTCGCTGACTTTGGCCCGCGCAGCAGGAGCTCCTCCTCGCTCATGATCTCGCAAAGGTCGCTCTCGAAAAAGGAGATGAAACTCCGCACCCACTGGCGCTCGCGGTCCAGCTCATCCAGAACTTGCCCGATCTCTTCTATGCTTTCAGAGCATGCGGCGTAGAGAAAGGAACGCTCCCCTCCGCTTGAAGATGATGTTCGCTTCTGCTCCTCTGCCAGAGCACAGCGGAACTGCTTCAAGACCTGTACGTAAATCGTTATGTTGATCATGATCGCACGATGGTTACAATGGATTGCCTCGACAACTGGACGAGACGTCACTCTCACTCAGGCCATAGCTTGCTAGCGTCTCTAATCTGTTTGTCGAAGCAAGTGCAGCTGCTGGTGCTGAAGCGGCGTCCTCACGCACTGGCCCTGCGGTCAGTAGCTTGTGGATCATGTGGCTGCTGGCGTAGCAGTAGCGGAACCGGAAGCTGTTACCGGCAGCACCAGTAAGTAAGAAAATAGAAAAAATAGTAGAGGGACCAACCTCACAAGCCGCCAAGTATCGCGCTTCTGCCATCTTCAACTGTTGGCACAGTGTCCAGGCCATCGTGACTCGAGCTTCATCGCATTCAGTGAGCGACAAGTGCGGCGCCTCGTCCTGCCGCTCTGCGTCATCTTCAGCAGTTCTTCGCGCCGCACTGGCGCGCCGGATCAGGTCCGGTGGCGCTTTCCACGACGTGGCCGCCTCCAAGCAGTCCAACGAGCTGTGTAGTGCTCTACGCTCCTCGGGCCACTTGCTATCGACAAAGGCGAACCTTAGCAACTTCCGCGCCGTTTCGAGTAGCGGGCTGCTCTTGATGTCGTCGGGCGCAGTAGATGTCCGCGAGCTTTGCGAACTCGCGTTCGCCTTGTGTGTGTGAAGTTTATCCAAAAACCCTTGCAGGATGGTGGCGCTCTCAGCTGCATCTTTTTCACGGGAAGCGAAGCCGTCCTGTTTGGTTTCAATTACAATTTGAATTTGAATTTTAAGTAGCATGCAGCTGCATATCACCCCGCGGGCTCTTGTTGCGGTTGACGACGTTGTTCATGTGTTATATTTGGGAGCGGATAATTGATTGCACTAGTACTACAACTCGCGGCGATCTTTGTCTTTCTGCGTACAGGTACAAGTACAAGAATTAGAATTTCAATTTTGCTTTATTATAAAAGTACAGGTGAAAGAACAAGACAAAGAGGAGCTACGATTGCCTCCCGACATAACTGCTCCGCAAGTGGTCCCCACGGTTCCTGCTCTTTCGGGATTGTATTCTGCTGCTTTTGTTGTCGCTCCGAAACACTTTCGCACACATCTACTGTAGGGCACGAGTATGATGGAGGTTTCACTTTTATCGACAAACTGCTCATACCCCGGAAAGCGGGGGCCGGGGCGCCTCCGCCAGCGCTAGTGCAAAACGAGGTCCCGGATCTGCCACCATGATCTTGATCATTTTCCTTGCTTTTGGCACTAGTTGCAGTCGTTGTAGTTGTACCGCCCTGCTGCTGCACGATCCGCAGTTGCGGCAAATCGACGTCCCCCGCACAGCACTCCGGGGAACGGAGGGCTGCCCTGCTGCTGCCACCGTCTCCTTGGGCGCCATCTTCCGCTGCTCGTGCGCGTAGGCGTACCGCCGCATCAACGTCGTGGACCCGGGCGTCGCCGTCTACTGGTGTCGAACGCCTCTCTTTTTTGTCTTTCTTCTTCTTTTTTTTCTTGTCGGCCTCGTCGTCCTCCTGCCCCTCCTCGTCCGCGTTGGCGCCTCTCTTTTTCTTTTTTTTATCGTCTTTCTTGTCCTTCTTCGCAGATTTCTTGTTGATGTTGTCCCTTCTTTCGCGGCGGCGCTCGTCCTCGTCCTGGGGCTTTCTATCCTTTTCTTTGGGGCTCTTGTTGTAGTCGGAAGCGCGCGTCGCCCCGCTTCCTCTCCCAGACCCACCAGCGGCGCCGGCGGACCCACGTCCAGTCCGTCCGGGCGGATCGGAATGGTCGTGCACTTGCGACGATGACGACATGGCGCCGACGGCTCCTGCAGAAGCAAGTGGCTCCCACGCACCTTGACGATGGATGAGGATGAAGAATACGCGGCTGGGTGCAAGTACTGCTCGAGGAGGCGGAGCTGGCGCAGG
The DNA here is from genome assembly GCA_005223375.1 of Amoebophrya sp. AT5.2. Lineage (NCBI taxonomy): Eukaryota > Dinophyceae > Syndiniales > Amoebophryaceae > Amoebophrya > Amoebophrya sp. AT5.2. The sequence continues at coordinate 10,913 of RXOD01005387.1, read as the reverse complement.
TCGGAGATCTATGCCGCGAGACGTCGACGTGCCGTTTCGTTATTCATATTACGAGCATGCTGAGCGACGATTTAAACACATCACCTAATACGTTAGTACGCTGGATTTTTTTTGATGAAGTTGTCGTGTATAAAAAAAATACTCTAAAGACAAAAAGATAGGTCAAAGTCTAAACACAAAAGTAGTAAATGCTTCTCCTGTGAGTGAGTGTGACTGGTGTGCGCTACAACGAGCTTCTTGTTGACCTGTGCCTGCGTGGAGATAAGACGACTCCTACAACTTCCTTCCTTCGCTTTCTTCATCACGGGCCTTACTTACTTCACGAGTGCCTTGGCCTGTGCTTGTGTGGCGTCGCCCCAAATTAATAGATAGATACGGTTACGGCGCACCCGCACTGAGGTCGGCTTAGTATTGAAAAATGTGTAATGAAGTTAAAGTCACACGACGCTTCCGAGGAAAGGACCTGGAACTATTAAATCTTCTCATGAGGAGCTGCCAGCCGCGCCGATTATACATATCACCTGCAGCTGAAGATCAAGAATGTGGATCTCGCACGGGCACGAGTCAGCACAAGCATAAGAAGACGCAGAGAAGCGATTGCGATGTTGTGACGTCGACGACCAAGAAAGGCGGATGCGGATCTATCTTCACGAGGATCATCACGCGTGCCGAGCGAGGCACTATCAATTTGCTAAAAAAAAAAAATTCATATTCGCGGCATTGGTACCAACATACATGAAGTAAGCCGAAATTTTGACGCGAAATCAATGGAAAGAAGAATGACAATCCATCGGCTGCACCAGCAGAATGGACATCTTTGTGTTTCTTTGATCAGCCGCCCCGAAGGTCGTTGACGAGGACGGCATCACCACGATGCATGGATTTTGTTCTCACGTAGCTGCATTCTTCGATTTTAATTTTCTCACTTTCTTTGTGTTTTTTTCTCTCTGCTCGTGCTCAGGGACTGGGCTGGAGAAACTGATCAATCATGTTGTCTGTGGCAGAAGAAAATGAATCAGAGTTGACGTTGTAGTACTAGTTGAAGTTGTGTATCTAGGTAGAGATTCAGAATGTCGATGCTGATAATGTTGAATTCGTCCTCGCCCTTCCACGGCGATGGAATGCAAATGGTCATCGCTGTGAAGCTCCCGTGGCAGCACTCTGGGATTTTCGATTCCATTCCTCGACAAAGTTTTCCATCATTTTGCGGGTTTCCGCATAAACCGTTTCGGCGACAGCCCGAGCCTCGACTGCCTGGTTTTCGGGCATGTTTCATGGCAACCAATACCATCCAACGACAGAAAGAATCAACACTTACATAAGAGAACGACTTCAACTCTCACTCTACTTTCTTAGTATCAGCAGGCCGCCAGCTGCGATTTTTCTTTTTTCTTTGGAAGTAGCAGCAGAACTAGAATCTTCTCATCTCCGCCTCTCTTGAAGGATTTCAACGAAACAATAACAAACTTCCACTAGCACTACTTCCGCCATCAACATAAGTACATGAGTAGATTGCCATTACCTTCGTTTTCGACACCCTTGCCTGCTCCACTGCTTCGTCTACCTGCACGAGTGTGTTCTCGAGTGCGTTGCTCCTCTCGCTGAGGAATTCAGGAGTGAGGTCTGCGTTTGACTTGCCGTGATCTGCGCCTGTCCTTGATCCGGCTACAATGCCAGGTACCCCCGACGTACCAGGTACGAGGGCGTCTGCGGGCTCGAATCGTTGCCCTACGCTGTGTTGGCTCAGCATTCTTTCGTAGACAGAAATCTTGTCCGTAGTAGTTGTACCGTACCAGTTCCTCTTGTTCTTGGACTTGGTCTTGCTCTTGTTCCTTAGGAACAAGAAGATGCTAGGCCGCGCAGCGCCTACACTGACTAACCTAGCATCTTCTTCAAGATAAAGTAGAGCGCAGCGCTTCCACTGAGGCTCCTCGTTTTGCTCGAACGAACTGGGTCTGGGGACAGGGAAAGAAACGATTTTGGTAGCTCGATGAAAGCCTAGTACTTCACTCTAACCATTCGCCTTACCCTGCGTTTCTCTGTCTCTCTATCTGCTCCTTGAGCGCCCTCACGCTCGCACTCGAACCCGGGCTGGCGATTTTTATTTAAACGCCAGGAGCCTGTAAACACTAGTCACTGAAATAGAAATTCCTCCATCTCGCCGAACCCGAAGTACAAGGACTAGCGCCAGCTAGCGAATGAAGCGCTCACTTTCTCGTCCAGACGCAAGTCCAAGTCCTCGTTGCAACATTGATTTGCGGTTCTTCACTTTCCAGCAGCGGCGTCGAATCAGTAGTCTTATGTACACAGGTGGTTCATCCCCGCAGTGAGTTCGACGAGCTCTTGATTTGATTGTGCACCGGCCTACGTCTCAATGCTTTTCTATTTTTTCAAGTAAAGGTACAAGACTTTCGAGTGCATCACTTCTTCAACAAAACAGGTGGTCGCTCTTCTATCTGCGCATCAACATACAGCGACAGCGACTGTGAATTGCAAGATTATCGACGAGGCAACAAGATGTTGATTCCGATTGTAAGTGAGTTGGAAGAATGAAATGAAAGAGTCCCCCGTTCATGTCGGAAGAAATAATTGATGGATTCATATTTTTCAAGGAAGCAAAACTTGACCTTCATCAGTGGCTACGTCAGCAGAACCGAGCTATGGGATTTGAGCTGTGACTTCTTTTGATTCCATCTTGATGTACAGGGAAGTCAACAACTACGCCGACGCTGAGACGCAGGAAACGCCAGCGCGGCAGCTGCGTTTTCTCTACACTTCTCACGCGCGGGGTGGCAGCCTTCCCGCGGATATCGTCGTAGGTAGGTGCGAGCACGCTTGGTACGTTGTTGCGTAAGTAGCTTGAATTTGTTGAGGATTTTTACCGGCAATGGCAAACTGTAGAGTTGGCGCTTTCATCTTTAGTAGTAGAGTAGACGATTCACTTGCAATTCATGTGCTTGTTCATCTTCATTTTCCATGGTGATAGTGAGCCACTGCGGTACCAATACGACGGAGTAGAACCGATGGAAACTGCTTCTTAATTTATCCTGTAAGTAGTTGTACAGACCAATCAAAGGAAGGCCTCTGAAGATCGATGTACAGCAACAGCAGTTCTAACATTCGAATCCTTTGGAGATGCGAGCCACTCACGCCTGTTATTCTCTTCGCGGCCAGCGCGAAACTCCGCGGCTCGCTCGCGGCACGAACAAGTTAGCAGTACCAGTTCCAGTTCCAACTGTTCATCTATGTACCTGTATATCTTTCCAAGAATTCAGAATACAACGACAACTTCATCTAAACCTACTTACTGTCTCTTATCCATTTCTTCAGGTTGAGGTTCTTCAGCTTCAGCCCTACTTCTACTCGTACATCATCAACTTGTACTTGCGCTTGCCCTAGCTCCTTCTACTAGAAGCTGCAGCAACTCCCGCAACTGCCGCGCGTGTTAGTGCAGCTGTTTCCACAGGAGTTTGGAGTCCGACTCGAAGGAGTGGCTCGCCAGCGCGTTGGTGAGTTGCTGCAGCCGCGCCTGCGAGAGGTACAGCGGCTTTCCGCGGCTGAGGTAGCGGTCTTCCTCGCCGTACGCGTCCAAGTAGATGGCGCCCCACACGCACATTTTTTCGTCCTTCTGGATGTGGACCAGCCCGCTCAGCAGGTTCATCAGCACCGACAGCCCCAGTCCGCTCTTGCCCGCGTGCTTCGTGAAGCTGTTCTCGCAGTTCGCGCTGCCTCCAGCGGCCTGCACCACGCCGTACTGCTCCATGAAGGTGGAGGCGGAGCACAGATGCTTGCCGGTGAGCAGGCAGAGAAACGAGATCTTTGGCTGGTTCACGTTCGTGGAAAGGGGCGGGAAGCAGAGCGGACACTGCTTGTGGATGTAGGTGGTGTACAGCGTTTGGTACAGGTACGGGAGCTTGATCAAAACCCCGAGGTTGTGGTTGTAGTTGCAGGAGGTGGGAACCACCGCGGAGTTGACGCCCGACCGCCGCGGGGATTCGGGAACGAACTGCCCCGCGATTTGGGCCGCGGTGCTGCTCTGCATGGCACTTCTTGTTACTCCAACCGCAGCCTGCTGAACCGACACTCCGCCGGACAGCGGTGTCGACTGGCCCGACGCGGCGGAACCTGCTGCGTTAAAAAGCTGCGGAGTGGACCCGTGCCCGTACGACAGCGGGTGAAACTCGAGGTAAAAGCAGCGGTTGGTAAACATCACGGAATATGGCGTGGACGTGGAGGTAGAAGATGATCCTGTTGTCGAACTCGAGGACCCACCTGAAGCGGCCGCCAGAAGAGAAAGCTTCTGCTCGATGTGGTCATTGTTCTTTGAGGTCATCGCCAACGCAGCAGTCACTGCGCAGTAGTTCCCCGGGTAGCTGTTTACGTAGTCCTGCTTGGCAGATAACCTGATGAAGAGCGAATTCTTGGCAAACCTCGGTCGGATGTAGGGGATGTCGCGCCCGGTCACCTCGTCCTTGGTCCGCTGGTTTAACGAAGGAACGAATTCGATCGCCGCCCGGGTCTGGGCGCGGGCCGACGACCGCCATTTGTCCACCGCGGTCGACATCTTTTTCCAGATGTACTTCATTGCAGCGTCTGGCGAGGATGCCGCGCAGACTGCGCCGTTGTTGATCAAGAGAAGTTTGTCCAAGTCGTGGCCAAGGTGCCGAGCGAGCACACACGCGTGGTCCCAGGTGGATTTCAGCGTACCCTCGCGGATCAGCTTGTCTACCGGGGGAAGGTTCTCGTTCTGCTGCTGATCCTGGCTTTCTCTTGTACAGCTGTCGGAAGCTTTCTTATCGCCCGGTCGACTTCCACTTCCTCCACCTGTGCCGGTGATTAATTTCAGCAGGCATTGCCGCCTCAGCAGCGGCAGTATCGCAACCGCGACCAGGTTTTTCGCTTCCGCCTCCGTCAAAGCGAACACCTCGGCCGAACGCCGCAGCTCGTTCTTTTCGCGCCGCATTTCCTCCCGCGCCACCTTGTCCTCCTCGTCAAAAAGCTGGAACAAGTCCTCCTCCTCCTCATCATCCGCGCTCGCGCTATTCCCTCGCTCCAAAGTGTTGAACTGCGCGGCCAACAACTCGGTGAGGCTCCGGGGCCCCCCGGCGGCCCCGCCGGATCTGCTCCCGACGAGAAACGACGTTGAATCACCTTCGTCGCTGGCGCCACCGGAGGTTGGAGTTATGCCACCGATGCCCGGCACCGACGAGCCGGCGTGGTTTAGCAGGCTGGAATTCGACGAGGCAGCGCTGCGGTTGCCGTTCCGCTGGCTCGTCGCGGAGAGTAGGAAGCCCCGCTGGTTGGAGCCGACCACGCTCGGGTGGTGCGTCGTGCCGACCTCGTTGCTCGTCTCCGGCTCCACGCCGGATGACAGAACGTCCTCCGCGTTGCTCGCGCCGGATTCTTCGGTGAGTAGTCCCCCGTTGGCGCCGAGCTGGCCGGATGAGGACATGATTGACTCGGAGCTCGTCACCGTCTGTAGTGTCCCATTTCCACCTCCTGCAGAGAAAGACGACGCCCCCGTCGTCCCCACGACCCGCTTTGTGATTTCCTTGCCATTCGCGTCCACAGTGGCGATGTTCATCACCACGTCGCCGTCGCGGTCCGCAGGTTGACTCACAACTACCGGCTTCGTCTGGAAGCGCGGCGCGAAGTACGGTAGCTGCAGGAACGTAAAGTCGCTCTCTAGCGTCGCGAAGATGAGCTTCAGTGCGTGCATCAGCGCGATGGTTTGCGCGTGCGTCGCGAGGTCGTCGGAGAGCACGGTCCCGACGGTCGTCCACTCGTGGAGCACGCCGGGGTCGCACGGTATGGCCGTGCAGATGATTTTCCGGACAAGCAACTCTGTTGCCAGGAACTGGGGCTCATCAACGTCGACATGACAATGGGGGGCTGCCCGGTCGGGCTCGGGCGATTTCATTTTGGGTGAACTGGAAGACGTCGCTCCTCCCCCTGCACTGCCGGTAGTAGCATCCCCCGCATCTGTACTTCTACGTCCTCCGTTCAACAGCCTCAACTCCTGCTGCATCTCTAAAGCGTTGATGGCACCGCCCGGAGCCGCTGACCTTGGCAGCGACACTGCGGATTCCGGCAGCGCATTCAAAGGCGGCGAAAGTGGGGGGACGTGGAGATCAGACGTTGATGCTGCAGCTGCGCCCCCACTTCCGACGGATGACTTCGGGTGCGGCGGGGGCACCTTGTTCGGGCCATTGTTGTTACCTGCTGCGCTCATGATTCCGGCTCCATTCGCACTAGCGTACGCCCGAATCGCGTCGACGAAGCCCTGCAGGAACTCGATCCGTTTTGGCTCCAGCACGAACGTTCCCTTGGCTCTCAACCGGATCTCATCGAGACGCAATTGGTCCGCCAGCACGCTTCCCAGAATGGCGACCGGGTGCGCAGACAGCGATTTCATCACCAGACGCATCGTCTCGGATTCAGATTTTTTCCCAACGACCGGCGGGACCGACGCGATGGTCGTTGCCGCGGGTGTCTTATCTTCAATCGCGGTCGCGGAACCAGTTTCTCCGGCTCCTTCGGATCTCCTCCTACTTGGGGCCTGCCCGGTCCAACTCACGCCCCCGGTTGCTGCGGGCCTGCCATCTGAAGCAAAAAAGGCATTTCCGTTCCCATTCGAGCTGTTGCGAAAAGGCCGGTCGCGTCCGGTGCTGCCTGTCGCAAGCAGGTCGGTCCGTGCCTCTGCACCGTCTCCTGCCCCGCCTGCAGTGCCTCCAGCATTAGAATTTGGAGGTGCTGCTCCCGCGCCAAAGCTGGACACCGAGATCGCGCTCGACGAGGCTGGTGCTTGCGTCGAGGACATCGCGGTATCGGCGGACGAGCAGGCGGACCCCACTTCGAGCGCGGATTCAAAGCCGCTGTCGTTCGCGCCATCGTCGTTGATGGTACCTGTACCACCTGACGCACCGCGATCGCCTGACGCAGGTTGCACGAGTCCGGCAGAGCCCGCGGCGCGCTGCTGGAAGAAATTGCTGCTGGATGACGAGGACGAGGAGCCTCCGACTGTTTGTGTTTGCTGCTGCGCAACAGGTCCCACTCCCGACGACGAAGAAGAGCTAGTTGCTCCTGCCGCCGCATTTCCGTTCTCCGTCCGCACTCGCTTTGCCTGCTGTTCCCCGGTCTCGCTCTCCACCCAGGGGTACGAAGACGAAGAAGAATTGTTACCGCTCTCGCCGCTCGCTCCTGGCGGGTCGAAACTGAGATCATCCGCGTCCTCATAGCTGTGGTTGGCCGCGTTCGAAACCGGCGAGGATTCGCGGTCTGCCCCGCGGCCCGGGCTCGCGTTCCTTCCGACGGCCCCACTTCCGTTCGACGACCTTGACGACTGCACGTCGAAATTGTCAGGCGTGTCCGCTCCTGCTCTCCCACCTCCTCCTCTGCCCAGTCCGCTACTCGCGCTGCCGCTACCTGCCCCGCCAAGCCCCGTCTCCTGTCGATCCAGTCTGTCCGCTCCGCGGACGAGCGCGGCTCCGGCCGGGCCGGACAGGAAATTCGAGAACTGCTGCAGCGCGGCAACGAAGGACGCCTGTTCCTGCGACGATGCGCTGCCGCCGAAGGCGTTGGTCGCTGTGGCAGCGCTGAACAAGGCGCTGGTCAAACTCTGTGCAGCCTGCTCGCGGTCGGAAAGGGTTGTTGTTCGCGGGGCTTGTTCCTGTTGCGCGCCCGTGGTGGTGGTGCTGCTGCTACCACTTCCACTGCTAGCGAACCTCTGCTGCAGTGGAGCCGAGAAAGCAGAGCTCGAAGAGGAAGAGCCTTGACTTTCTGCGGTCGGCGGGCCGCCTGACGATGAGGACGACGTCGAGCCAAACATCTGCTGCTGCGGCATCTGGGACGAACTACTTGAAGCTTCTCCCGCGCCAGCTGTCGCTGTGCTACTCCAATCCATGGTAGTGAACGCTGGTCCTGCGGAAACGCGCGAAGATGCAGTTGAAGCTGCAGCTGCTCCTGCTGCGAGACCACGGCTCCCGCCATCCGGCGCAGTGTTTCTTACATTCCCTTGCGCATCCACTTGCAATGTGGCGCCATCCGTCGTGACCGGACGCGCGTCGTCGTTTCCTGCTGTGGTTCCGGCCGCGCGCGTTTCCTGCTGTTGCCGTCGCTGAAAATTCTGCGCGACGCGGATCAGGTCTGCCGTCCACCGGGGCCCCCTCAATGTCCCGGGACCGCCCAGAAGTCCGCGCCGCCTGTGGTCGTCGCGGTGCATCAAGATTTCCGAGCGCTGCGGCGGAATCAGGCAGTACTGTGCGCGGATCGGCTGGCGTTCGTTCTGAATCTGGTCCATGAAGCTGTAGAAGGGTGACACCGCGTTCGGGCGGTTTTTTAGGCTCCACGATACGTTGCCCGCAGCCTTGATCGCCATGGTCAAATGCTTGTAGCCGAGCGGGGACTTGAAGAACTGGTCCCACTCCTCGAGTTGCTTCAGACTTTCGATCTTCTCCTCCCAACTGACAGTCACGACCAGATCGAGCTCCTGTTGGCGAGTGCTGGAGAGCTTCTGTTCCGACTCTTGGCTCCTTTGGCCTCGTCCCCGGGCTGGGCTCAATCCCCCATCAAGCTGTTCCAGTTGGTTGGCGCTGTTCTGTTTGTCCAACATCCTGAGGTGCCGCATGCGCTCTATTGCGGGAAAGCTCTGCAAATCGAGCGCAGGTGCTGGGCGAGGTGCCGGAGGTTCCTCAGACACGGGCTTATTCTCAACAGTAGATGACGCCGAAGCTGCCGGAGGAACACCAGCAGCAGCTGCGACACTACTCAAGTTTGTCATTGCCGCTTGACTGTCTAATACGTCCGCGGAGCGATTCAGGGCGGCCAGCAGCGGATCTTGTTGTTCTGCCGGGCGCAGCACCGGGCCGCCTGCCGAAGGTAATGCCTTGTTGGCTCCGATTCCGTTCGCCGCGACGCTGCTGTTGACGGGGATAAAGATGTGCACCGGTTGGTTACAGTACGGGCAATGGAGCGTGTTTCCCATCGTCCCGTGCCGGAGTCGGCGCCAGCAGTCCCAGTGGATCTTGTGTCCGCAGCTCCACACGTACAGCCCCGCCGCCGGCGGCTCGGGCTCCAGCTCCTCGATCAGTTCCGAAGCCTGCGCGGTACGCTTCAAGTTCGGGTCCTCCAAGCCCTGCTCGCAGGCGGACGACTCCTCCGAAGACGACAGCTCGCCGCCGTCGCCTTCCATGGTTGAGTCTTCGTTGTTATTTTCAAGCATGTCTGAGTCTAACGGTGCCGGCGGCGCGGAATTCTGCCGCCCACGCGGGCCAACCAAGGAAGTGGAAGACGTTGATGCCAGTTGTTCCGATGAGAGCCCACCTGCGCCTGCACCAGCCGTTCCTGCTGTGCCGAAAGGGCCGGAAGATGCTCCGGTCTGGTCCGGACGTCGGATCTTCTCCTTGCTGTTGCCGGCGGACGATGAGGAAGACGAGGCGCCGCTATGGCTCGCAGCAGCGGTTGTCGCCTTCTCCTTGCTGGTATTTACGCTGCCGCCGGATGCCGAGGACCCCCCGCTTGGGGGCGGCGCAGTCTGTTGCTGAAAAGCCGAGTACACACTGCTCGAACCTCCGCCCGCCATGTGGTAGCTCGGGCGGTCCACCGGGCACGACTTCTGCGGACTCAGTCGCTTTCGCTTGCGGGATTTGCAGGGCGAGCTGCTTCCGTTCGCCGGCCGCTTCAGCCGCGGCACGTTGGACACACAGGTTTTTTGCAAGTGCGCCATCCTGCCGAGCGGGTTGCTGCCGTTGCGCTCTCCCGGGTGGTCGCAGAAACAGATCACACACTCTGCCTGATGTTCCAACGTGCCGACTTCGGGGCACACAAGCATCGCGTCGTCCGCGGCAGCCGTGCCGTTTTGCGCGGCCGTCTTCGCCGGCGAGGTGGACGATTTCGCCTCGTCGCTGGTCGTGAGAAAGCTCTTCTGCTTCTTGTTGAACTTCTTCAGCATGGCGGCCTGCTTGCGCTTGCGCTCCTCCTTCTTCTTCTCGGCCTCGGTCATCTCGGGCTTCTCGGCGCCCTCCTGATCCACCTCGATTGCCGTCGCTCCTGTTGGTGGAACCGCAATCGCCGGAACCGCCGAAGGAGCGCCCACTCCAGATGATGACGACGCCGTTCCTGCCGTAGTTGACGATGTCGACGCAGTCGCCGCATCACCGATCGTCATCGAACTTGTCGCCGCAACGCCCACCTCGGAGACAATGCTGCTCATGTTTGACATGGGCATTGCGACAGAAGAAACCCCACCCGCAAGCGACGACGTCGCGACTGAAGACGTTCCCCCCTCACTGTTCGTGTGGGAAAAGACCAAACTTGATGTCCCACTCACTAGGTCCGGCGTCGCCGTCGAAACCGTTTGGGTGCGCGCAAACTCTTCCTTCTTTTTCTCGCTGGAAAAAAGCCCGTATAGTTCGAGGAGTTTCAAATTTTGATTCACCACGTGCACGTGCTGCTTGCAGCTTGGCTCCTTCAAGATCGCTTCGAAGCACTGCATCAGCGAAAACTGCATCAGGGCGGGCTGCTGCGCGCTGCTCGCCGTCACGAACTTGCGCTCAGTCGTGTGGTCGGAGGCTCTCGCCCCTGTTGCAGCTGCTGCGTCCCCCTCTCCGCCTTCCGCTAGTAGTTCATGTAGAGCGGCTGTAGCTTCTTCACCCCACGCCTTAATCTCAGCACTCATGAGCCGCGATTCACGGTCGAAACCCGGATCTTCCTGGGGTCCGCGATAAACCTCCACCGGAATTCCTCGCTGCGTTTGTTCCTCTCCCATGTCATTGGTCAGCCCACCATGTTGATGGATGTTTGGCGTCCCGACCCGGGAGGACCTTCTGCTACTCGCGGCCCCGCCATTCACGACCGCCCCACCCCCTGCCTGGACTATTGGATTGTTTTCCAGCGTCAACGGCTCCCGCTGGAGC
>RXOD01005386.1:0-14393 GCA_005223375.1 Amoebophrya sp. AT5.2 | reverse complement strand
TGGCCGTAGCCAAATCCGTAGCGAGGGCGGCTCTCGCAGAGGTGGCGAAGAAAGCAGGCGCGAGACCGGGACGCAACTCTGTTGAAGACGACAGTACCGCGGAGCCTCCCATTTCGCCTAGTGCCAAACCGCGCGCAGGGGGTGGCCGGAAGCGAAAGAATTCGGAAGACTCGGATAGTCTTTCTGCGGCGACCTCTGGAGGTGGCACTGGCAGGAATGATTCACCAGCTCCTGGGGCAGTTGCAATCGCTCAGACGATCAGAACGACATCGACACCGGCTGCGCACACGAAGCCCAAGAGCGGGGCACGAGGGGGAGGAAGACCAGTCGGAGAGCAGCAACAGCTCGCGGGCGGTCGCAGTGGCGTGAGTTCGCTCTTGAGTCAGGCACTTCACGGGCTGGCCGTCGAGCAGCCTCCTTCGGCGGCTGTCGCCGCAGCTAGTGGGAGTCAGGCTGTCCCCGTGCGGCGCATGACCCGGAAAACTTCCTCCGTTGCAACTACCGATCCCGAAATCGACGATCCCACTTCTGGAAGAAGCGCCAGCGCTGCTGCTGCCGCTGCGTCAAGCTCCTCGACTGGACTGGCGATGAATGTCTTCGGACCCGATGCGGTTCGTTTGCGTGAGAAGGGGCTGGCACCCACGCGGGAATCGGCCGCGGACCAGCGTGTGGTCGCGCTGGCCGCGGAGAAGGCGCACCGCCTCCTCCAGGGCCTGCAATCTCAACCAATGATGCAGCAGCAAGGGCAGACGAGCCCGGTTGCAGATCTGTTCAAGGCCGCTGCCGAAAAGTCGCCAGCCTCAAACGCCGCGGGCGGCGCCGTGTCCTCCTCCGCCCTTGCATCGACACCGGAGCCAGAGAGCAGGACTGCGAAAAAGCAGCGCGGGCGTGCACTGTCTGAGGAAGACGCCACCAGCGAATCGTCGAGTAGCGCTGCGAAACGCGGCCGCCTCGTGACTGCTGCCCCCTCGGGGAACCGGAACGGCGAAGGCGGGCAATCCAGCGGGGACGAGGGCCTCGCTTCCGACATGCCGCCAGTGGCGGACCAGCCCCAAGTGGCGTCCCGACAGCTACAACTGGGGCGGAACCTCGTCCTGCAACCGTCGTCGCAGCAGGAGAGCAGTGAACGCGAAGAAAGGCGACGGCGTGAGATCGCGCGTCTCGAGCGAGCACTCGCCGAGCAGCGGCGTCTGCTGGACGAAGAAACAGGCGTTCCGTCCGGTTCAACGTCGTCGAGGAGAGGCGCGAAGCAGAACCAGAGGCGCGGAGGAGGCGGGCGCAGTGGTAGTCCAGCGGTGTTTGCATCTGGTGGCAGTGGTAGAGGTGGTCACGCAGCTGCGTCAGCACCCTCTACAACGACGGCGAGCTCCTCCAGAGGTCGCGGTGGCAGACCGTCGTCACTAGCGTTGGTGACCGCGGCGGAGGCGGACCAGGATCCTGAAGCGGCTGGGGATGCAGCTGGTGCTGCCGACGTTGGTACGGTAACTGTGAACTCTACTCCAGCAGGATCGGCCGAGGACGAGGACGGAGACGATATGGAGGAAGTGAGATTCTCGCCAGTCTCGTGCAGAAGCGTACTGAGCGAGCACCCGTCGCAGGAACAAGAGAGCCTCACGCAGCACGCACCACTGGACAGCCGCGTGGCGAACGTCACCATGTTCCAACCTGGCGTCTTCCCTGGAGAGGACCCTAGAGCTTGCTGATACATTAGGTACAAAAAAATCGTAATGTAAAGTAGATCGATGGATTGATAGAGTTGCTGCTCCTCGTGCTCAATTAGGTGAAAGCACTAAAAATATAAAGAAAATAGATTCTTCCTGTTGACACTGACAGCCGAGGGGGACGCGGCAGATGTATGTTTTGATTGAGTACGGAGACGGAGTACTAGAGCCTAAAAAAACCTATGATTGAAGAACAAGAAGGTATCAGCCACTTCCACCTCCGCCAATCAGCAGAAAGCCTAGTTTTGTTTTTGATGCGCATGCGCATGCGCATGCGGGCCGATGTCATACATTCTTTCGTCACCCGAGTTTCTACTGCAGCGAAGAGGAAGCAGCAAGAACGAATAAGTAAAATATGTTTTGATATTTATTGATTTGACTTGGGATGACGACTCGAGGTCGAGACGGCGGAAGGGGGGACGGTTCAACTGCAATTTTGGCACAACACGAGCATGGAAATTGAACATCAACGACTTTATTTCGGCTTTATCTGGTCGTGGTCGCAGCCACAGTTTAAGTGCCTTCATTCTATTGATTGTGGCGACTTGTTATTTGTGAGACTCAATTGGAATTGTGTTCACTGACCTGTAACCGCACATGGGATTGCATACAAAGAGGGAGATAGAGCGGGAGAGTTCAAATTCTAGCGTGGCAGGACCTATTCCTACTGCTATGCAAGTCGTAGCAGGTAAAGGATCCTAGGTCGAAGAAATCGTGACGTAGTCCTACTACGATCAAGAGGATGTGCCATGATACCAAACGACCCGTTTGTGGACGATGCCCTTTTGGAGATCGCTGCTGACATCGGGCTCGCCCCCGGTTTATCGCCACGGTCGCTCGCACGCGGCTTTGAAACGGTCCACGAGGAGTTCATGAAAATTTACGAAACTGCTGACGGTACCAAGAAATATCGGAAGCGTAAGCCTAGCTGTTTTGTTATTAATTCTCGTGATTGACCTTGACGAGCAGGACGACGAGGACGTCGTGCCTATCACCATTCGTTCCATCAAAAGCGTATACGTGTCTATGAATGTTTGTAGGACAGAGCAGTGGCTACAGCCAGCCTCGGTTCAATACTTCTTGCGTCGCTTTGTTCAACGCCATCAATTTCTCCTCTCATCTTTTATTTTCTATCAGGTGATACGAGCCAACTGGACTTAGTGCGGGACACGTACAGCGCGGCAGCGTTGCAGCGACGTTGGGAGGAGCTTCGGGTGATTCAACTGCTGGCACCACACCAATTTTTATTCGTTCCTGTACCATTTACGGGCGCCTCAACTACGTCTGCGTCAGCACCTGCGCAGGGGGGGGAAAGTCAAAGTAGCAGTAACTCCAGCTCGAGCGCAGCAGCAAAATTGGCCCCCGCGCCATCGTCTTCCGCTTCGTCGACCACGAAGCGCGCCTCCCGACGCGGAAAAAAACAGATCAGTATGCTGAACAAGGACGTGCATTCAGTCGGCACTTGCGGACTCGGCCCCAGCTCCGCGCCACTGGTGAGCACCGGCGCTGAGCCTCTTCTTCTGAGAGGCGGCTCTCAAAGTTCCTCTGCGCTGAGCACAACAGGCAGTGCCACTTCTTCCTCTAGTTGCGGGCCGAGCAGCGGCGTCTCCTCGTCGTCGTCATCTTGCGGCACAACAGCCGTAGCCGGCGGGCCTTCGGTCGCGACGGGGGAGGCGACCAGAGGCATGCTGTTCGACCCCACGCCTGGTGCGGTACTCGGTGCAAACGCAGACGGCAGCAGCGCTGGCCAGCAGACACAGACTGCAGGCGCCTTGAGGACGAAGAAGAAGCGGAAAAAGAAGTCCAGCTCGACCGGGGAGAGCGCTGCCGGAGGAAGTGGTGGAGCTTTCTCGAGCCATAACACCTCCCGCCTCAGCCAGGAAGAGGAATCCGGCGACGAGCTCTTGGTCGACATGACAGAGGTGAAGTCGGCAATCACGCGCGCGCTCCCGCGCGGAAAAGTCATCACGAACGAAAGCGGCAAGGTTCTACTTCCAGCTACACGCTCAACCAGTGTCCGGTTTGATCGTACATATAGGCAGCTATGAATAGATACGTCGTTGCCCTGCGCCAACCATCAAGTTGTCAATTGTCAAGAATCATACAACTACCACTGCTTCCCTAACCCTATCATCTCTTTTGGCAGGAGCACGACCTGGAGGCAATCTCTAGTGCTGTCGTCGAGGGCGCCGTGGGGCGGGCAAGCTCACGAAACCTCCTGAGCGCAGATTCGGACGGGTACGGATTCTTTTTCTTTTTCAGTATGGTTTCGAAGCAAGTAGTTCCACTGTCCTGCGTTTGTTTGTGTACGCGGATGTCTGCTTCAAGAAGACGAGCACTTTCCAAGGCACCACCACGTTGACTACTGCCCGCACGTAGGTACACGCGACGGGGAGAGGAGGAGTCGCCTGAGACGAGTCCACGGGTCTCCAGTGCGTCGGAGATTTTACTGCCGCAACGGCCGAGCTACACTGGGGCGCAAATGAGTGCCAAAGCAACAAAACGCACGGCCGACGCTGCGAGCAGGAGGCAGGAAGAGGTGCCCGCAGGCTCTGAATGTTTCTCATCGTATTTTTTGTATTGTGCCTGTACATGATGTACTTGCTTCATCTACTTCTACATCTAGTTCTAATAATTTGCTCTGCTTCTAAGCGTAAACGTAAGGATATGCACACCTAGCCAGCCCGTAAATCCATACCGCAGGCACGCGCGCTGAGTATCGACAACATTCTCCTTGATGAAGATGATGTCGGAAAAAGCAAGGATCCGTATTGTTCGACGCCCAACAATCGCAGTAGCTCGGGGGCTTCAGCACAAGCAAAACCGTCGGCCAACTCAATCGAGACCAGGACGACGGAAAGGAAATCGGGTTCGCTTGTCTCTACTCTTCGCGAGGTGTCGGTGACGACCGTCCAACCCGAGCGGCGAAAAACGCCCGGCTTCATCTCCTGTTCTTCTGACGCCGACGAGGCTCTCCGGGGTGGCGCTGTCGCCGCGCGCCCGAAAAATTCTATCGCGTCAAAGTCAGTCTCGGTTCTTTCCGTACGGAGTTCCGCAGTAGAAAGCTACCGGACGGCCCTCTCCGGCGCGAGCAGCACCGGACGGACGACGGCGCTCGGCGTTGACATGAAGCGGATATCGGTCGCGGAATCGCTTCCGTCGAAAGACGGACGTCTGAGCGAACAGGAAATAATATCCTGCGTGTCGGGGTCCGAGAGCGGCTCAGGAACCAGCGGCACGGATAGGGTTGGGTTCGCGCCGACGTTGAAAAGTGGTCGTCCTCTCGGCACGGCGGTGGCGTCAGTGGCCTCGAAGAATGGGACTACAACGTCCTCGTCGTCGAGCCTCGCGGCGTCGTCGTCGGGCAGCGCTGCCAATCCTGCTTCATCCAGCTCAGCCTCGTCGGCGAACGGGCGGTCCCAACTGGATCCCAACTCCTCTTTCATTGGATCCTTGCTGGCGGTCTCGACGGTGAACAAGTCTGCCACAACTGCCGCCCGAAATTCCGCGACAAAGCCGCCCTGTCTCCCCGGGGCGTCGGCGCCCTCAAGTCAGGGCGCTGCAGAAAGCATAAACAAGGGCTCGAGTCTCAGCAAGAGCACAACCGCATCTGGAGCGATTTCCAGTGGCGGGAGCAAGTCGACCGTTGTTGGAGAGTTTGCATCCGGGGCCACGACATCGTCGAGAAAGCTATCAGCGCCAAGTTCGACGACGTTGTCCGGCGGCGGTGGTCGCATATCTGCGTCTTCCGCGGCGGGACGAAGCAACTGCAGCGCCACGAGCGCAAACGCCGCAAAGGCGTCTCACGCTTCCTCGGCGGAGCCACTGAATCCCGCGGCAAGATCAAGTTCAACGACCGCCTCCTCCTCGTCTACTTCTGTCGCAGGCACCGGAACCGGAGGCCAGGCCCAGACCTCCAGCAGCCTGCTAAGCTCCCTCGGAGCTGCAGGAGCTGCCACTGCCTGCACGCCGAACAGGCCCACGTCCGGCACGACGAAGCTGAACACGCTGAACAATTGCTGCTCCTCTGGCCGGGACGACGTTGTGATGCGGTCCAGCACGCGGACGAGCGGACGCGATTCGTCCGTCCTCGACCGTCCCTCGTCCAGTTCCGAAGACGAGGCGCCGCAGCTCACGAGCCAGACCAGCCGTAGCAACTACCTCTCTGCGGCGGGGAGCGCGCGGCCGAAGCGCGGCAATTTTCTGCTCCGGGGCTCCGGCCACACCAGCATGCTCAACCGGGCCGTTGAGCCGCTGCACAACAACGCCACGTTCCTCGAAGTGCTCGCCAGGCTGACGAAGGAGGTGGAGACGGTAGCGTCCGAGGAAGCGTGGAACGAGCTGCAGGACCTGGAAAAGGAGTTCATGGCAAAACTCGCGGCCCATTTCACGCACGAGAAAGGCTTCGGCAAGACGGAGGTGCGCGCCATCTACCTGCTCCACAATGTTCTGCTCCTTCAGGCGGATATGTACAGCCGACACAGCGAGAGCAGTTGGGAGATCTCCCGCTTCAACGTGCACAGAGAGGCGATGGGAGTGCGGATCAGCTACTACAACGACCTGTTGAAACAGATCGAGGAAGCCGATGGCAGTGCTAGTAGCGCGGGTGTGCATGCGCCGCAGCAGCTTCTGGCGGGAGAAAGTGGGGGAGGCGCCGGCGCAAGCGGGTCCAGAGAGCAAGACCTGCACCTTGCTTGAAGGCCGAAAAGCGATATTGAGGTGCAGACCGTGGAAAGCGCAACCTGGCACTTTGGAGCCCCATGAAGAGTAGGGTCCCACAGGGACCAGCACTAGAGCAACTGAGAAGGAGGAAGTGGACGTCGCTGTTTTAGTTTTACCACACCGCGGCACAAAGCCGAGGCACTTATCATGACCCAAGAAAATATAAAACCAAAACCAATGCAATACAACAAGTACGAGATTGTCGTGAAGACGAAGAGGAACGCGTAGCGGGCGGCCCTTGAGCTTTCGACGTTTCATCTTGCATAGCGAACTGAACTTCTACTAGAGTGTACCGAACCATTCCGTCATAAGAGCTCCTTTATTCGTACAGTAAAAGCAACATGACAACGTCGCGAAGCAGGCTTTTTTGAAGTCCATCGATTTTTTTCTTTAATCTCTTCACCGAAGTACAACGCTGAGTCAAGAGAATCCAAAACAAAGAAGCAGTCATATTAGTCAACAACAATTTCAATTTTATGTCCTTCCAAGATCCGCGCTTCCTCGCATGCGCGGAATGCGGGAGTTTGCTCGGGAAGTTTTCTCGTTTTGGTTTTGGGCTCACGCAGAGGGAACGGGTCGCGACTACGAATTTCACCCAAAAGCAGGGCAGTAAAGCTGATAAGTAGATTGATCTTGATGATTCATTGGAAGAGTGCAAAGACGGCGACCTACCATTTGGGGAAGAGAAGATGACGTTGAAAATATATAAATGAACCCGCGCCCGGAAACGCATTCGATGCCTACGGACGTCCATTTTTGAACATGGAATCTCGTTTGAGGTGTTTTCTGTGCCCGTGTGTATGCAACCATGGGGAGCGCCCTCGTGTTCCATCTTTGGACGCCGGAATCCGCGATATGACGCGCACTGAGTGCCACGCCACTACTCTGGACCGCTGAGAAATAGAGGTACGCTGGGTCGTAATTTTCTGGTAATTCATCTGTCGTATGCGTAAGCGTACAAAGCGTTGTCTAGAAGGGGGTAAAAAAATTACTGGTACTAACTTGTAAATGTTTGGTCTTGGTCGTGTTGGTGCTCGCATGAAAAGACATGATCAATGAAGTAGAGAAGCATCGTCCAGACAACAAACTGACGACGCAGGCCGCCACCACCCAGCACCGCCAGCCACATTTGGCGCGGTTCGTATAGTTACTATCATGATCAGCCGTTCGTTGCCACGTTATATTTTGCGGGCATTCGAGGGGAAAGCACCAGCGGTGGCGAAGACGGCCTTTGTGGCGCCCAGTGCCGACGTGATTGGGAATGTAGAAATTGGAGAAGGCTCTTCGGTCTGGTACAACTGTGTATTGCGCGGAGACGTCAACCAGATTCAAATCGGGAAAAACACCAACCTGCAAGTACAGGATGAATTACATTCGTAGAAGTTTTCGGCTTTGTGATCGTGCCCTCAGGTCTAGCATTTTCTTATGCTTGCTTCTTGTTTGTAAGTAAGAAAAGTGTAAATGTAAACGTACATTTTGTTTTTGATGGTTGACATTAACTAGCTACGAGACGTCCGCCTACGACCACTTCTAGGACGGCACCGTCGTTCACGTGCGCAGCGGGGAGCTGGGCGGCGGACGGCCTAACCCGACGATGATAGGTGACGACGTCACCATCGGGCACTCCTGTCTCATCCACGCCTGTACGCTGGAGAGCGGCTCCTTCGTGGGTATGCAGAGCTGCGTGATGGACTTTGCGGTAATCGAGAGCGGGGGGTACGTCGGCGCGGGAAGCCTGGTGCTGTCAAAAGCGCGGGTGAAGGCCGGGGAGTTGTGGGCCGGCCGCCCGGCCAAGTTCGTCCGCCTCCTGAAAGATGCCGAAAAAGAATTCATTCCAAAATCGGCGGTAGAATACGCTAAATTCGGTGGCCGACACAAGGAATCCGTGGAGACCGAATAGTTCTGTTGAGTGGGTCCTCCGGCTGCAACCGATGGGGAGCAAGGGCGCTGCGTTGAGGTCTGCGGGCTTATGACTTGTTTGCTGAGCTGGTCTTAGAAGTAACCCTAACCCTAAAAACGAACCGGCGCTACCGCGAGCGCGACCGCCAGTACAAGGCGCGGACTCTGTCGGGCTGGGGGAAACAAGCGGGCGCGGAATACAAAACAAATGCACAGCACGATCTTCATCAGCCAAGTTGCCCGTCAGCGCCTTCCCGTCAAGCGAAATTCACAGATGGCAAAGACGGGTGCTGGCGGAAGTAGAGTGATTTCAAATATTACCGCAAAGAAAAATGGCCGCCAGGCTCTTCCACTTGAGCTTCCAGCCCTTTTTTCTTGAAGGTCCAGTGGTGTAAGATGGATCACCTTGATTGTCGGAAGTCATTGAAAAGGCAACAGAAGATTTGGCCCTGCATGATGCGCCGATCCCCGACTCACCGATCAAGTATCGTACGTGCACCAGCAGTCACGTTAGCTGCTTTTGCGTTCCTCCTCAAGAAAGTCGCAGGAAAAAATTTTCGAGTTCGAAGATCTGGTGTCTGAACTAGTGTGCCTCTCCCGAATAAAGCTCTTCTTGCGTCGTGGTCTTTTTTTAATCACCGTCGAAAAGCAGATCGAATTATAGGTCTATCTTGCACTATGAAAGAATCCGCCGCGTGTTTGTTCCGTAACTATGGCGTATGTTGACTCTGTCTTGGGTTCTCGTATAGTGCAGATGAGAAACTGAAACGCGGTTTTTTAGCACGAGCACCACCACGATAACCAGCACACCTAGATGTGTTATGCGAAAGCTAATGTATGGTAACGAGGACAAAAATTGCCCCATGCATACCGAGGCAACTCATGCATCATAACTAAGTACAACGCATTTGCAATGTTATCGATTTGTTGCGGCTTCTCCATACCAGAGAAGCAAGAAAGGAGGTAGAAGCGGGCAACTCATTGAATTTTGCGAAACTGTCTACAGACAGAGAACGGGCACTGCGAGCTTTTCACTCTGATCGTACACAAAAGCATTTACATCAAAACTAAAAACATACACATACTATACTTTCTCTACGTACCGACGACGAAGGCTTTGCGTTGCTGCCATTAACGCGGTGAACGAACATCCATCTCCCTGTGGTTGCCGAGGTCCACCGACCTGTGCGGACGCGTCGTGCCTCGTGCCTACGTCTACGACGAAGTACTTTCGGGAGCAGATTCGCGCGGTCCGCGAAGCCAGCAGCGCGATCGTCGCGGGCAGGAAGTGTGGCGTTGACGTCGATTCTAGGTCTAACGCAATCCAGATCCAGTTCCAGTTCCCGGTCCATAGTGCAGCCACAGCCACCCGAGGTGACTATTGCACAAGAATTTCAACAAGGAGTGGTCAACGTCAACACTTGTCGCCGCCGTAACTGGACATATCCAACAAGGAACCTGCTCGAATAAGTGAAGTCCGTTTCCGCCTCCGACTCACTCCAGCCAGTCCGTGCACTCACTTCGTCCGGAAGCAGGAAGAAAGATGGTCGAAACGTACGATGAGCAATTGTCGGCGGACGAGGTCGAGTACCGGTCGGTGCTAGATGGGCTCATCCCGCTCGTGTCCTCAGTTATCGATGAGCAGGGCGGTTGCTGCAGTCTGGGCCTCATCATGAACAACGAGAAGATCACCGACCAGCTTTCCAAAATTCCTGCCGGATTCGACAAGAAGCTCGCAAAGATTTTGAGTACATTCATACTTGTTTTTTTTGAAGAATCAAATGTAAGTGTAAGTCCAACCATGACTCTGCTCCGCGGAGACATCACATAGATTTGATATAATACTTTCGTAGCCCTAGCCGTGCGAGGACGCACGGGTACGAAGCTAACGATCATTTCAACGTGCATCGTAGTTTGTACATTTATTTTCCGTTTTTACACGACTTGTTATTCCACAGAGTACTACCATGACTACTTCGCTATCTTGGACAATGGGATGGTCGCGACGCACATGGGCTACGAAACCGGGAAGGTGCACGCCGAAACGAATGAGAGAAATAAACGCGGCGGCACAAATTCCACGTCGGACATGGCGCGACGACAGGAACAACTCGGAAATTCTAGAGAAGTTCAAGAGGCTGCCGACCGTCTCTGGGCGTACTTTCTTTCTTAATTGAACAAGTACTTTATGCCTCATCGTATTCGTTGTACTGTCCGTGTGTGTCAGTCTGTGTAGTTTGTTAGTGTGTGAACCCGCTTATTACCATTACGTTCGTAGCTTGTCGGCTTCTCTCACCGTGCGGTTGGCGCGTCGGAGTTTTGCTTTTTCCTCTGAATTCTGGGTACACTGGCCAGCAAGATACAGCGAGGAGCAAGTGGTCACTGTAAGAAATTCATTGATTGAACTGAATTTATGTAGAAGAATTGATTCTCCAAAGGGCCACATTCGACATTGGGAACGAGGCTCGATTTCAGGCGGCTTTGGAGAAGGTGATGACGGTGCGCGCCAGGATGTGGGAGAAGGGCGTGACCGCGTTTCCTATGCCAGGCGGAAGCACTTCCTCCATGCGGAACAGCGCTGACGGGTCCTACAACGGCGGGGGTGGAGCTGCGGGCGGGTACAGCCAGCACGGGGCCGCCAGCTCGAGTTCCTACCATCAGGGAAGTTCCGGCGCGTCGACGCAGCATCATGCAGGTGGGAGCCAGTACGGCCCTGGCGGATCGAGTTCGTCGTCACAGACACAGTTTGCGGGAGGTTACGGCCACGGAGGAGCGCAGTTCGGAGGACCTCCCGTGTACCACCACGTGTACCTACCAGAAGAGCGCGAGGCGAAGATCGTGCAACTAGGTCAGGCCTGCGTAGACTACCTGCGAGAGAGTCAGGAGCACACCGCGCCGCTGAACCACCTGGCGTCGTCACCGGAAATCGCGGCGCTGAAAAAAGGAGTGATCGCCAAATTCGAAAAGTGGATTCGTTCCCTGCCCGAAGTTTTCGAAGTGACGGAAGTTCAGCATACAGCAGCAATTCAGGTACTACTTACTTTGTTTTATCGTGTACCGGGAGTACTACCAGATTTAATTTTTTCAACTGCTACGTTGTTGAACCGTAGCTCCATTTCCTCGTGCCGCTTGCTGTTGCAGTTGCTGATGCTATTGTTACTCAGTGATTTTACAATTTAGATTTACGCGCTTTCTTCATCGGGACCTCGACCGTTACGGCGTCCCGCTCCCGCGACTGGTGGAAAACGAGGTCAAAATTCAAACTTTCCTTTACCGCGCTCAACCTTAAAACAGCGGTGTCTCCAAGTTGGGTTGGTGTTGCTACCGAACCAGCGTGGAGAGTACGTGTTTCCGTCTGATAACGCTTCGGTGTCCGGGGCCGGGGGCTACTGAAAGAACGGGCGAGATACCGTAAATAATGCAGACCGTGATGTAATGTACGCAATTAGAAATAAGACGTTGATTCTTGATTGCGTGAAGGAGGAGATGGACCGGACGGACAAGATTTCTCTTTGGCCGTAAATTGTGCCCACCGCCTCTGGGGGACCTGGTGCCCTCCGACCCGCGTCTGCTTGCTCAAATGCAATGCTCAAATGCGATCGAGTTCGAGCTCAAGTGCAGTGCGGACGCAGGTAGGAAGATCGCAGCAGCGAAGAAAGCTCGCATTTGCGCCGAAGATTACATCAAGGAAAGGTGGAAGAAGATTTTGATTTGGATTTGTCATCACGTTCCATTCGCAGCAGACGTAAACATTATACATTCATCGCAGGACAGCACTTTTATGCCTACTGGCTGCTAATATCTACGAGGGACAGGTGGAGGTCGCCTCAGGCTCTGCGTGCGACCGTGGGCGCATGAGTAAAACGATCTCGGTGCTGCTCCCGCCTGGTTTTTGCATCTGTAAACTTCGGCAGCGAGGAATCTTTGTTTCTGCATGCCCAGGGCTGAGCGTTCGTTTCTGCATGCCTCATCAGCGCAGCGTCCTGGAATTTCAGATCAAGAAATATCAGGTCATGCAAAGGCTCCCGCTCCGAACTTCGTCTCTTATTTCAGGAGTAAGTACGTAGGTGTAGGCGTGAATGTGAAAGTGACCCTGTCCGGACTTTTTTTTTCCATCTTCACGGTAAGATGTAAAACAATATGTGAGCCCTATATGAAGCTCTCTCAGAATTACAATTATACAACTACTTTTTTAGCGACAACACTAAGTAACACCGCGAGAAGGCACTGTCGATTGCATTTCACCTTTATTTCTGATTCACTTCGAGTGCAAGGCCACGGAACTTATTCGTTTCTTTCTCCAAGAACGAAACGCAAACGACGAAGATAGAACATGGCTGGCATCCCGATCGTCGGTCTTTTCGGCAATGACGAGATATGTCGCGACCAGTTTCTCGGCACGAGCTACCGCGAATGGGCGGGTCAGGACGCGTACGCAGCCGCGCACTACGTACACCTTGGCGGAGGCGACAATCCAGTCGGAGGAGAAGAAGCGTTGCCGCGAGATATCAGGACGTACGAGTGCATGCAGCTGAAGGTAGACGAGATGTTTCAGCTGGAGAAGCGCTACATGGAGTTGTACAAGGCGAAACTGGAAAAGGAAATCAAGAAAGAGGAGCAAGCAAAAAGAAAGCTCGCGGTATGTTTTTAGATAAGTACCTACTGACTCTTCGTTGTAGGGTTTAGCAAGAAAAAACCAGCGGCGTTTTTCGATAGTATTTGAGAAGCAGTCGATGTACCACGACTACCACGACGAACATGAACATTCATCCTCAGCCGCGACCTTATTCTACAATGAATCTGAAAATTTCAATTTAGCACTTCCATTTGCACTACATCCACAGAACCCCGAGCAGAAAGCTCAGTTGCAAGTGATCGCGGCCGTGCGTCGGTTTCGCGAGCGGCAGAAGGAGCTCGCGCGTGACGAGGACACTCCGGAGCACCAGCAGAAGCTAGTTGAGATGAAGCAGGTGACCCAGGCCAGCGACTTGGTTTGCCGCATGTACCTTCGGCGGCACCAGTGGAGCGTGCCCGCCGCTTGCGAGCAGTTCTTCTCGACGATGGGGGCGTCGACCTCGACATCGTCGACACCGACGGCGCTGGAGATCGAGTACGAGCAATGGATGCTCGCAGAGCACCGCCTCGCAGCTGCGGCGGATGAGGATGGCGAGCTCCTGAAGGGGCTTGCCGTGGACGGCCCGCCGTCGAACGAGGGCGGTCATGCGCGAGAATAGCGGCGCCGTCTGGTGGTGGAAGAGCCGCTTTTGAATTTGATTACTTAGATATTAGAGCAGAGGCCAGAGGACGGCTGCTGCCGCGAGGAGGACAAAAACGCACATTCATCATGTTGCGTCACTTCTTAGATCATAGTGGTCGCGTAGACATAGACTTTTGCTGATGCCGAAACCACTTGTGCTTGTGCCGACTAAGCAAGCCAATTGAAAAATTGAACGCACGTTGACCGTCTGGCGCAGTCTATCCTGCGTTCGTTGTCGCGGGATGCACCTGGCACCCTAATCCCTAACGCACAGTTTGGTGTCAGTGTAAAGGCCAAGTCGTTTGTGAAAGTGATTGCGGAGGCCTTTCGAGTGCGTTTCCGTGACGTGTTATTTTCTACCGTTGTACGGCGCTGTTGCATTCGAATGATTTCCGCTGCTGTGCTGCTGCTTCCTTTTGTGAAAAATAAAGTAAGATAAAAACGTTGTGTCTTGGCGCCACCTCTTCTCCTCGAATGGTATAAAAAACACCCTCGTCGTAATCATCGTCCGTAACCGTGTCGCACTTCGTCATCGTGATCTCATCTCACTTATTTCGTCGTCGTCCCTCCTAAACAATGTCAGGCGGCGTGGGTCCGCACCAGAATCAATTCCCACCCGAATGCGAGTGCTCAAGTTTTAGTATCTAACCATAGATATTAACTTTTGTGACACTTTTGTGACATACGTTTCTCCAGCGAGGGGCCACATGAAGTGTCAGCGGCGGCGCGGGGAACGAATGACACTCGTGTGCGGTGGCGAGTCTTGTAGCCTATCCCTTTCAGTTCACACCGAG
>RXOD01005385.1:0-14397 GCA_005223375.1 Amoebophrya sp. AT5.2 | reverse complement strand
CTCTACTGTAGTCAGTGGCTTTCCAGCGCGACCACTTTCTTCCCTCTACCTCTCGGCGTCTCACTTCCCGACGCCACCCCGTACCCCCCCCACAATGGGGCCCATTTCTAAAAACCTCCCGGGTGCGTGTTTCACGCCCGGGCAGACTTCCGAGCGCCTTGATCGGCACTCGCCATCGCCAGGCGAATCCGCCATCGCCAAGGGGACCCATCACGAAGTACTTACCTCCAGTTGGCGTCCTGCCACTCCTGTAGCCCGTCACCTACCATCTGTGGTTTCTTCATAAGCTCGCCGTGCTCCTCCTTGTCGTGGAACTCGAGTAGCACGCCCTCCAGATAGTCCAGCACCACCGGTCGGTGGTCGCTCCCCACGCAGGAAAAGTACGCCGTGTACCCCATGAACGCCTGCTCCGCGGAGGCAGGATTCGTCACGTAGAAGTGGTCCGCGTCCGTCGCCATTCCCGGGCCGATCCCGATCTTGGGCGCCCGAGTTGGACCTAGATGTTCGCCGTTCTTGGAGAGAGCCACTTCTCTCACTCTCTCGCCGCCCACCTGCTGCACCGCAGCAACGTTCGCCTCGACGACGCCCGCACTCGATGTCTCGTCGCTCGCGGAGCTGGTGTCGGCGCCTTGCGTAGCATTTCTCGGCGCGGCCTCCTCGCGGCCGGCCGCACCGCGGCCACCGATTGTCGCCCCCACCGACTGCGTTTTTTTCAACCGCGAGGTGCCTCCGTGCCAGTCAAAACCCGCTCCGGCCGCCGGGGACCGCCGTTGCGTGACCACGTCCTGCTGCCGGTGCGCGCTGGAAGGCAGCTTCACCGACCTCCCCGCGTACAGGATGCGGTCGCACCAGGCGGGCTGCCGCCCCAGGTCGTAGTCGTGCACGCCCTTCTGCATGCGGTAGGTGGGCGGAAAAACGATCGGCATCTCCTTGAAAGCCAGGTAATTCTTCTGGCGCGACACCGATTCCGGGATGGCGTTCCCATGTCGGGCTGCGTCGCGCTGGAGAGACTGGAGCGAGGCTGTTGTTAGAATAACGACACACCGTAGTGAGATGGGAAAATATTCCTTCGGTGTCAAATGATGCTTCTCGTTTACCCACCTGTACGTGTACCTGGGAACAGGTTTAAGTAGTACCAAACAGCCAACACCAGGTTCTGCTACCTTTTTCGTTCAGGTACTGGTCGAATTTCACCATCGACCTCCAGTGCTTGTACACGTAATCTGCGTGTCGCCGCTCTGCCGTCGGGTCTAGTTCCGGATCGAACCCCCGTCCGTCGTACACGTCTACGAGGTTTTCGAATGCTTGTCCCCGGCCACGGCCGCCGCCAGCTCCAACTCCACCTTTATTTTCATCCACATCCTCATCCTGTTGTATAGGCACTGCGCGCGTCTTCAGCAAGCGGAAATTGAAGTCGCCCGCGGCGACGACGATGTCGTAGTTGAAGCGGTTTCGCTCCGCGTTCCAGATGTTTCCCACACTCAGGATGTCCGCGAGCTGACCGTACCGCGTGGACGCGTTCGCCACCCCGGATTCCAGGTGCACGTTGGCGAAGCACACCGTCGTTTCGAGCAGCTGGAACTTGATCAAAACCGCACCCTTGTTGCCCGCCATACCGCCCATCCCCTCGGGGATGTCCTGCGACTCAATCTTGGACACCAACGGCGCCAGCTCCTCACGCACGAACACAACGCTGTACTGCCCAATCATGCCCACCCCCTTCAGTTTCAGGTACAGCTGCTTGTTGGCGTTCCCTGCGGTACTGCTGGTTCCGCTGCTCTTGTTGGGAGATGATTGCTTGATGTAGTCTTGGTTTGCGAATTTTGTTCCGTCTTGGTGCGTCTCGGACGGAGTTTCTCGAGAGTAGCTCTTCTCGGCGCAGCGACCCGGGCTCGACGTCGTGCGGAGCGGTGTCTGGGAAGTAGACGGGGGTGCTGCGGAAGACAGCGGCTGCTGCCCGGAGCCTGGCTGTGGGTTTGGCGGCGCGGCAAAGGTGGAGCCTCCACCTGCGTGCGATCCGCCCTTCAAGTACTTCCGCTTGAGGCACGAGTCGATTCGCTGGTTGATCTCGGACTCGAGGGCGGCGTCCCAAACACCGCCCATGAAGGAGCTGGCAGTGGCGACGCCGAGATCCACCACCTCCTGGAAATTAAACACCTGGCGAGAAATTGACTTGTCTTTAGTTATAGAAATGTGGATGTGATGAAGACGGAGACGGACGGTGTATTACCTGGTCATACATTGTTACTGTCGCAAGTACAGAATGCCCTCTTATCTTTTCTCATCGCAATCGCTCCGTCGCAGTGAGTTAAGTAGCTTTTATCTCGGTCTCCGTGGTCGTAGAGATGAAACACCCGCGCCAGCCAAATTATCGAACTCGCGATTCATCAATATCGCATACCATCACGTCGCGCGGCACCTCCGGCAGAGTTTTTTCCAGGTCCGCCAAGGGCGCGACCGTTCCCCCCAGGTTCCAGGTTCCCACGTACAGGGTGAAGTTGCCCACGTGGAGTTTTTTCCGCTGCTCTTTGCCCACGATCTTGTGAAACCGGTCCGACAGCGCCGTGGAGCGCAGCAACGCGTCCAGGCACTCCTGACGCGTGGCGTCCTCCACCACCGCGTGGTACTTACGCGCGACAGACCTGTGCCGATGTAGTCGTGCTAGTGCTGCTCGTACTGAAACTGAAAGCTATAGGTATCATAAAGTAGACAGAAAGATAGTAGTGGCCATGTTGTCCGAGCAAATTCGAGAAGCATTCACTGCTTATGAGAGCATAATCCCGGCGATGTTTTCGCGCCAGCACACACTCCGAATTCATCCACTCGCGGGGGTTTCACTTTAGTACCATTGGGATAGAGGAGGTCTGGTATGGAGAAGCGGCAGGAAATGAATCTGTACTAGAGAGCACAAATCCAACACCAGCCGCCGACCAGCCGCCGACCGTATAGTACGGATCAAGTTGTAGAGAAAACTTTGGAAATCAGTCAGCGTTGGTGAAGTGAAATTTGAGAAATCGTCAATCCGCAAGGTCCGAGTGAACTATGCTTTGTTTGACTCGTTTTCTGCATCATGTCGGATACGGATTTATTCGATGAGCAATCACTTCCCGGGAGGTCAGGTAAAGGGTGTTGGATGGTTTTTCGTCACAAAGTAGCTCCGAGTGAACTATGCTTTGTTTCGATAAGTCTCATCATGGTGGTTGCATCCCGGTTTTATCTGTGATGAAAGGCGTTTTGGTAATACTCTCGAGGCAGAGCGAGGGATCGACATTTGTCACGTTGATCGTGGATCTTGGCGCACTGTTCAGATAAAGGGTGTTGGAAAAAGTTTTTCAGCAGAAGCAGAAGCTTTCAGATGAAAAAGACTTTGGTTGGGTGAATCATCACGACAGGTCGGAGCCCCCTATAGGCTTGCGTGTCTTCATTACACAGACGCAATCGACGTGGATGTTCCAAAAGGATGTTCCGCGTCGTAGCAGACCGAGAGGCATGAGTTAGCAACCTACCTGCCACTTCATGAAAAAAACATAATAACCACTGTACCTCCATGCGAATTCGTAGGGCGAATAGGTTCCTTCGCGCAGCATCTTCGATAGAATGGACGCCACGCCTGTCGTCTGCTCCGATATTTGGTCGCCCATGTCGGCCCACAGCGCTTGCAGCTCCGCACGGATTCGCGCGTCCACTTCCGCGTCCGCTCTCTTGCTATCCAGATTCCCGTCCGTCCGGCTCCCGTTTGCCGCGTGGACGTAGCTTCCACCTGGCCCCGCATCGACCTGTGCCGCACTCGTCGCCCCAGCACCCACGATGTTGAGCATCTTCGCATGCGTGCTTCCGCTGCCCGCTGCGACCGCACCGCTGCTGCCGCCGCCGAAGTAGTCTGCCAAGTAGTCCCCCCACGACGAGGACGGGGGGGTCTCCGCCAGTTCCGCCTGTTGAGGCTGCAGTTGCGCTGGAGCGGGCTTCGCCTTCAAAATCTTAATCTTCACGGGCCTAGATATCGCTCTGTTCCCAGCAGGGCCCCCGAAGAGGTTGTACTCCTCCTGCTCGTCGCTCTCGCCCGGTTGCGCCGGTTGCGGTTCGGCTGCCGTGCTTGCGGCCATTCCTACTGGAGGGGGATCCTCCGCAGTCCGGTCTCGCTCTTTCCGCACACCCTGCAGCACGTTCCGCAAAAACCACCAGCAGATGCCGAATTGGGTCAGGTTCGTCCGATCCAGGCAGTCCATGCAGTTGGTGCGCACGACGCCCCCCTGCGTGTTGTCCAAGACGCAGGGGGGCGTCGTGCGCACCAACTGCAACTGCATCCCCCCCGCACAACTACTGCCGGCCCCTACTAGTCCCACCAGTTCCTCGGGTAGGCAGCGTGCCGACGTAAAGCCGTAACTTTCCAGTTCCGAGCTCCAGCGGTCCACTTCTGGCAACAGCTGGTCGATGCTGTTGAGCACCTTTGCGTGGAAGTCGAAGTGCTTCAGCAGCAGCCGTCTCTTCGCCGTGTCCGGCGGCCGCTGCTGCTGCGCTTGCGCGCTACTTCCCTTGGAGTTGTGGGACCACGTCGGGAGCTCGCTGCTTGTAGTTCCCTTGGACGAGGGCGACGATCCGCCGAACTGCTCCAGCCGCCACGTCGAGTCGGATTTGCTATTACTCAGCTTGCACGCAGCCGCTGTGTCCAGCGTCTCCGGAGTACTTCGTCCCGCGGTACTCGAACTCGCGGCGCCGGTCCCGATCAGCACGCCCCTTGATGCACCCCCGCATCGATCCGCATCGGCAGCATCCACCGAGAAGCTGAGCTGAAACTCGACCTCGGACGACGGTTGCGAATTTGTCGTGGCGGTGGTGGTGGCAGCTTGTCCTTCCTTCATCGGCGAGAGCGCGTTGGGGCTGCCGCTCGTGGAACTCGGCACGAAAGTGAACGACCCGACGCTCGCGTGGCTCTCGGCCCGCGGTCTATTTCCACTTGTTGTACCGCGTGGACTTACAAGAACCGACCTGGTCGTGTGGTAGGACGCCCGCCGCACCTCCTTCAGGTACTCGTGCACTTGTTTCGTGAGAGCCTCCACCAGGATCTGCTCGCCCAACTTGCGCTCGGTGAGCAGGTTCAGGTACATCGTCCGGCCGTAGATCCGCTCCAGCGCCTCCTGCTGCTTGCGGAAGGCCGCCTTCGCGAATTCGGGGTGCTCGCGAGTCAGCTCCGGCACCCCACCCGCACCCTGCTCCCAGAACAAAGGCACGGAGCCAGAGATTAGAGACCATAGCGATATATGTCGAAAAAACACTGCCATCGCCATCAGATTACCTTCAGGTTCAGCGATGTACGAGTTATACGATTTTTTGTATGAGAGAGAGAAGTACTTTATCCCCTCTTCGCGAAGTCGGATCGATCATTGACAAGTTGTCAGCCAGCGTTAAGAAGAGTCCAGTAGAGCCGACACCTATGGAGGTTGTTCTCTTCCGAGTTTATTAAAACCGACACTAGCAGCAAGGCACTCGCTGGCTTCCCATGGCTGCAAACAAAGTATTCTGGGGCGGGAACCAGCTCGGCACGTGGAAACACACACAGGAGGCCGCAACCTTCTCGGGGGGGGCATTACACTTACCTCAGAACCCTAGCGATCCTCGTCTCGCTGAAGGGGAGAGCTCTTACCGCAACTCTCTGCAACGCAACTAAGCCTGGACCTAAACCTTTGTTTTTTCAATCCTTAATCGCACCTGCACCAGGCTGTGGATTTCCGCTGTTGGAAGCACGCAGAGCTGCTCCACCTCGAGGAAGTTGGCCACGTCCCCCTCGTCGTCGATGCCGCGGCAGGCGTAGCGGGTGCCCACGCGCTTGCACGACCGCCGCACGAACAGCAGCAGCCGCAAGTTTGCTGCAGGGGCGTCGTGAAGATGTTGTTCAGTATATGCGTGATGTTGATTATGAGAGGAAACGAGACCTTCGTCCGGGACCGACGGGTTGCTGGGCAGCGAAGAAGTAGTTGTACTACTATGAGACGCGGTACTGCTGGCCGCCGAGGGAGTTGGAGTTGTCGATGTCGTCGCCCCGTTTCGGTCTACTTCACCTATTCGCAGGTGGTCGTCTTTAGAGGGATGGCAAACCCATTTTTGGCGGCGTTTCTTCCAGGTAGATGAGTCGCCGTCTGCCCCGACCGAATACGAGACGGAGACGAAATACAACAACATACGAGACCACTCAAGAGTCTGGCGGGTGCCGCGTTCTTACTTGCTGCATCCTGGCCGTCGCTTTCTTCTCCTTGCTCTGTAACTCCGGGGCACGACGGTCTGACCGAGTTCATGCGGGACCAAATTCAAGCCGAAATATGAGACGAAATGCAACAGAGTACAGCCCATCGCCCGTGGCGCATCATATGAAACCATAGCTGCCCATCGCTTCCTACAAGACTCCCACCACCAGAAGAGTGCCCCGATAAATAGGGGTTGATCCTTCTCTTAACTTCACGCACGAGAAAGTCTCCAGCGACCACACTTTCAGCGACTTGTCGGCGGACCCCGAAATCAGCGCTTTCTTGCTGTACGAAGCGTCGAGGCACTTGACGAAGCCCTTGTGGCCGGGAAGCGTGCCGATGTACTGGAGGTTGTTCAGATCCCAAATCATAATGGTGGAATCCTGCGAGCCGGTGAATAACACGTCGCCGACCACGCCTGTTGTATCGATACACCCAGTCGTTCAACGAGCGACAACACTGCTGGATCTTCGCGTTGCTCTCATAGGCTGGCGCTAGCATCGATCCGATGCTAAAAATGCTATTGCTATGTACACGTACTATCCTCACCCATCGATGATCTAGTGCTGGTTGATAATATAGCCATAGAAGATCGGCCTTGACTCAATGAGTGGGTCTATAATCTCAGTTGCAGTTTAAAACTCTCGAAGGAAATACAGTAAACCATAATGGTGGAGGAGTCCCGTTATGATTATACTGTTTTTCACCGACTCGCAGGCGTGATCGGCGACGTGCTGTTCACCGACCAATCCTGCGACCCGGTAAACAGCACGTCGCCGACCACGCCTGGTTTGAATACATCAGGGAAGATGAACAAATGGTCTATATGGATTACTTCTTGTTCGTGGGACGAAGTAAGCTGACCAACGCCGTTGTACTATCTTCGCGTTGCTATCATCGGCCGGCATCAATGGCCGAAGAAGATGCTATCCATCTAGTGATCACAGTTTAGAAGTGAAGATCGACCTTGATCTTGAATCAGTCTCACTATTAATTTCGGTTGCAGTTTAAATAAACTCATAGTACACAGGCAGAGCACGAATCCCGAGTGTCCCTGCAGGATGTGGACGCAGCACTCGTCTGGCTCTGTCACCCTCAAAGGCGTGCACCCGTCTTTCAGCGTTTCCCTGACGGACTCGTCGACCGCGTATCCGTGGCCCACTGCCGTTATGACGAAACTCAAGGACGAAAGCAGCCTTTATATTGATTTCCCTCTATCGAAGTAGACCGATTGATCGCTGTTGAGCCTCATTTCATTGCCGATTAGCGAGGACCGCAGCTAGTCGGATGTGTTACTCAACAGGACCTTCTAGGGTCGACAGTAGCTGGGGAGTGGGGGCCGAGTAGAACAGCTGAGTTTCTTAGCTCGCTGCTCTCGGTCCCCACTCCCCAACCTCGCCGCCTATGAGAACGCCAGATGGTAAGTAAGGAAGTGGCAAGTGCTAGGCCAGAATACTCAGAGACACACATGATATAGGTAGACTGCTTTCGGTCCCCGCCCCCACCGCTGGATGCGACAAACTTGGTCTGCCGCGGAATTTCCTCCCTGCTCGCCTTCGCTTGTTGCTCGCGAAGTCTGGCCCGCGAACGAGTGTTGCCCATGTTGGGTTGAGCCTGTTGGGACTGAAGTGCGGTTGGGTCTGCGCTGTTGGGTCTACCGCGTTGGGAAGGTACCCTGCGCAGCGAAGACGAAGACGCGGCTCTAGTACTGGTCTTATGGGTATGGTTATGGTTATGATCTCCATCCCGATCTACTGGACTGTAGTCGGCGGGATGTTGTAGTTCTTGCGCCCCAATCGTCTGCTGCTGGTGTTTAATAGACTCTGCCTCTGCTCGGTTCGGGTTCGACGTCGATCGGTTGAAGGAATCCGAAAAAGCCGCTTTTTCGTGATGTGGCCCGCCGTTTGCCCTAATGTCATAGAGGATATTATCAGAAGGGCTGGTTACTGGTGGTCGATACACCTGTACCAGCACCTTCGTGTCCTGCGGCAGCGAGGTCGACAGCGCCAAATGCTCTAGCGCGGAAATTTCTTGTTCGCCCCTCGGTGCGTCCTCTGCATTGGTCGTGGGTGTCTGGAAGTACTTCAGTCGAGCGGCCGCTACCGGTTGTACAACTGAAGATGTTGTTTCACCCCCAAGTACAACTGAAGAAGAACTAGTTCCAAGATGCACGCCCAGCGCCTGCGCGATCGATTGCTCGATGTCGTCCACGGAAGCCCCCGGATACCACACCACTGGAACAAACCCACTTTGGAAAGCCGAGTGGGACTTGCTGCTGGAAGACGAAGAGCTGCCCGCCGTGGACTTTAGTATCTCCTTCACATACAGTCTGCGCTTCGGAATGATCAGCTTGATGTTGCATATGGTGGGGCCAGCGATGGCAAGTTAGTAGGCAACGTAGCTCCCCCCATCGCGTACCCCGCGCCCCCATCTAGTACTACGCCCTACCCGTCACAGTAGGGCATCTCTGAAACCACCCCGGACCCCTGCGAGCGCCCCAGACCCAAATCTTTAGAGCGCCTTGATCGCGTCCGACACTCGCCACCCATACCCAACATCAACGGGTCTTTTTTCGCCACCATTTCACACTAAGTACTTAAATCGCTGAACCAGGTGCCCTTGCCCAGCATCGTTCCTACCATCGCTTTTCCATCGATATTGCAGCCGTCGTACAATTGGCGCACGGATTCCACGAGCGCAAACTGGTCCGGAAACCGGGGGTGACTCACGGTTAGCTCCTGCCCCGCGCCCACGTCAAGCTGCTTCTTCAGTTGCCCGACGGTCTGGGGGACCTCCAACTCCCGGCAAATCTGCTCGTCGAAGTGTGGAAGCTTCAGGAAAATCACGATCCGACGAATTCCCAGTCCGACCGGGGCGGGAGCAGGAGAAGACACCGCCGCCATCTGTCTCCTACAAAGATTTAATCTAGAAGTACTGCTGTATCTGTGAAATAGTCGATGCCTCAGCTGGTGCTGTAAACAATATGCATCCTGTGCTGTGTGCCTACGCTTCTGCCGATCCTCTGCTAGAACCGACAAGAAGCGGCCGGACGGCGACGAAGAAACGTGCCGCCCTCGCGGCGCTGCGGTAGCTTTATTCGAATTTGCTGTCCGTCTATTATACCTCCAATGCCAATTTTTTTTATGCGCCGTCGTTCTTTCCATTCTCATTCTCTTCTCGCATCAGTGCTGGTCTCTCGTCATAGGCATGCCAGAGCCAGCCGGCGCCGGCTTCTTTTTTAACATTATAAGGCGGACCACAACGACCGGGGCCGCTGTTTGTCCGGCGGGAACGAAACCGAAAGAATGTCCGGGAACGAAACAACGCCAACAGCGATTCCCGAACAGGCGCAAGGCGGAACTAATTGTTGTTTTTGAAAATAATTGAAATTGGTGGCCTGTTCATTCTTTCATCACGCGTTGCACTCCGTTGAATTAGTCGTGGTGGCGTACTCGGTTCCGCAATCAAACTGCGCGGTCATCTTCACCACCGGGCGATGGTAACCGTCGAACTAGAAACCATCAACCGATTGACATACTAAACACACAGGCTATAAATTTTTGTTATTGAAGCTTTATTCATAATTCAAAAAACTAGTCTAGACTACGTGTTCGTGCGACTATGTATTGCTTGATCAAAGTTTGTGTTTGTCTAGTCCTCTCAAAATAGAGCGATATTATATCGAAGGGGTATGAGTTGTAGTCTATGCGTTGTGTATGAGTACGTCTATGCTGGATCACTGATCAAGGAGTTCGTTGCGGAGCCTTCTGATGAAGGAGTTGTGGAGCCAGGAGCCGCAGCAACACGGCCCGCATAAGCTATAGAAAAAACAGTTCGAAAAACGCTGCGCGGGGACCGCTGGCGCTTGGAAAAATCATATAAAAGCTGCAAATTGATGGTATAGGAGCCTCTCGCGATGAGAACGAGGATCGAGAGACCATCGGTCATCGCTATTTGTTTTTTGGTTTGATGTTGTTTTCGAAGTAGGTCATGTCCAGCAGCACTCCTGTCATCACCAGCAGCGCCTTTTTGTCGTCCGTGTCGCAATCTCCCGGCAGGTCGATCTTGATCGTTGTGTTTAAATCCCCCGCGCAACACTCCGTATGAAGGGACCAGATGGTAAGTTGGGAACTGGTAAGTACTTCGTGATGGGTCTCCTCTAGTGGCGGACTGCACTAGGTGGCGACGCGTCATCGCGCCGGGCGGTTTCAGAGATGCCCCATTGTGGGGGGAGGGGTAGGGGAATGGCGTTGGGCTTGGAAAAAGAAGTACCAGAGGGCACTCAAAACTGGCTACAGTAGTAGTGAGGCCTGAAAGCAGGGGACAAGGGGCCGCCCACGGTCGCGATTGGTTGCCGGCTGTAGGCTGCAGGAGTGCCAAGCCTGCCGACCGCAGAAAGCCGCCTTTCCTCCTACTGCAGATGTCTTTTCAGGACCACCAAGAAAGCAGGGCACCCCAAAGAGGCCCCCTTTCAAAAATCACTATACCACTTTACTCACTTACCACCTGGTCTCGCCATACTCCGTCAGGCCGCCGGCTTTCTTCGTGAAGGCGCCGACTTCCGGGCCACTCTGGTAGGAACTGCCATTCCCCACGGCTCGGCGGATCGGTAGGTCCACGCCGAAGCAAAACGGGCACCAGAAGCCGATGCTGCAAATGTGCGCGCTGATGTTATACCAGTCATTGCCGTCCTCTCCCACAATCCGCTCCGTGACGTGGCAGCAGTTGAACGGGTCCTGCACCTGCCCGATCGGCCGCCCCGCGCTCTCGCCTGCGCCGACGTTCATTACCTGTGTGTGAGCGCATTGTGTCTCATCCAGGGGGATCCACGCTTCCTAAAATCGTCCATGAAGCGGTATAGCTACACCTCGCTATCGATATAATCGATGAACAAAGGGACTACTTTCCTAGTTGGTTACTACTCAAAAATCCTCGATCATAACATCGGCACCTGCATTTTCGGCCTGCAGCAGTCGAGCATGCAGACGGGAGGCAGGTCGTGGCAGGTGACTTGGTCTTTCGTTGCGACGTACAGCACTTTCGCGTTCTCGTCCCGCGTGCGGGTGTCGAGCATCTGAATCTTCCACGCCCGGTGCTGCCGCAAGCAGTTCCGGCACAGGCAGTCCGTGTCTTCTTTCAGATAATACTGCCGCCCATCGTTGGTGAACAGGTCGTATCTGAGATTGACAGCAGGGTGTCGTGATCAAGATGATCATGACAATGTTGAGGTCCGACGGTACGTATCATTCATAATAAAATCATATCGAGACGAAGACAAACTACTTCTTCATTCTAAGTAGAAACAAGGGGCCTTCATCGAACATAGGTACAAGTACCGGTTGTTTAGGTCGCAGGCGGTGAGCACCTCGATCAGGGAGCGCTTGCTGAGGATCTGTTTCACCTCGACCCTCCCGCCCCCGAAAATCGGCGTCCGGGGGGCCGCGCCGGCGGACTCGCCCTCGGGCTGCAGACGAGGATCACCCATCTGCTCCTGCGCCGGAGCGCCGAGCTGCGGAGGAGGAGTGCTCATTTCTTCGCGCCGATGTTGGAAGATCAATGAAGATAAAAAGAAGTAGTAGAAGTTGTAGTTGTACAAAGAGGTGGGGGGGCACCGCCGACTACACACCAATGCGATACCAAGTGACAGCTGTCTCTTAAAGTTAAAAAAAATAGGGAAGCTGCCTAGGACTCGATGGAAAATACGAAAGAAAATCAGCGGTGAACAGAGGCCAGCAGCACGGAACTCGAGTACCACTCCGAGGCGGAGAAAGTAGACCAGCAGAAACGAATGACTTGTCCTGCC
Organism: Amoebophrya sp. AT5.2; assembly: GCA_005223375.1. Classification (NCBI taxonomy): domain Eukaryota; class Dinophyceae; order Syndiniales; family Amoebophryaceae; genus Amoebophrya; species Amoebophrya sp. AT5.2. Next base: position 2,355 of record RXOD01005385.1, on the reverse strand, counting down.
GCAGCAAGGAGGACCGACCACACGCTATGTAATATGTGCACGACCGATGATTTTTTGCAGGCAATAACGCACTGATAAAGCTCAACAGCAAATCCAAATCCGATTGCGAGTGGAAGATGGTTCATCAGCTCCTTTCCTAGCTCACCGACAGAGAAGTTTAGTTGCGCGACGGCGGCTTCGGGCAGCAGCAGCCTGAATTTACCACTGTCCGGAGTCGCAGTCAGAAACCACTCGCACGGTCTCGAAACTCGATCGAAAGTGCTACTTTTATCTCTGATTCTTTTTCATAGAGTCCGGCGCTGGCACGTAGGTCTTTACGTCCTGCTGCGATGACAGAGTGGGGAGCTGAACATCTAAATCTTAATTTACGCGAAAAAAGAAATTCGAATTCTATGCTCCCGCTGTGATTTCTTCGAACGCGACGAAAAATTTCCGAAATTGGCGCTGCGTCAGCCCTGCCCCCTCTCCACCTCCGGCGTTCTTTGCGTTGCTCGCGCTTGTTTTTGCCTCCTCCTCTGCACTGATTCGATTTCTCGCCCGCCCCCGATTTCTCGCATGATCGCGACCCACGAGCAATTTTCTAAACAGCTCCTGCACCAGCTGGCCCGTCGCCATTTCCTCTCCCATCAGCTCCACCATTGCCCTTTGCAAATCCCCCATCAGCATCCTCCTGCGCCCGCCTTCCTCGGCCTTTTCGCGCCCAACGTGCTCGAATCCCGTGCTGTGGTCGGAGAAGAGACGGTCCAAAATATTCGCATCCTCGGCATCTTCGGCAGGCGAGGACTTTTCCACGATATTCGCATCGGCAGGGGAGCCATGACGATCGGACAGCAGGAACCTCGCTTTTGCCCCCTCTTCTTTCTGCTGCTCCTGGTCTTCTTTCTCCTTATCCTTCACGCCCTCGGTGTGGAGGTCCACCGCCCGGTTGTACTTCTTCAAGCTTGTTTGCGCGAAGGAGTGGCTCACCGTTCCGCGACCCCGATCCGCGAACCACCGCTCCTTCTCGAGCCAAAGAGGCTGCCAAAGCCCGGGGCTGGGATTCCACAGGGGCTGCGGCTCCTTTTCCCGCTCTGCCGACTTTTCGCGACGACCACGACGAGATGGAGATCCACTACTCCTCCTCGCGGGGGGCGCGGTCGGCGAAAACACGCTCCCGACCTCAGGCTTCCGTAGCTCGAGTTGTTTGTCGCTTTCTTCGCGCCGCTCGTCCGTATGCGTATCTTTTTGCTTGGAGGGCTTTCGGCTCCAGTCATCTCGCCCAACATGAACTACAGCAGCATCCTTGCGAGGATCTCGTTGTCCGGATTCTGCCTCCGCCACTTCTCGCCATCGCTCCTGCGAAGGCGGCCGCGTCGATGTCAGGTACTCGTCGGCCAGCCCGAAAACGTGGTAAAAGTCTTCTTCGGAAAGCGTCACGCCCTTCAGGTCGGCGAAGAAGCGCAAAACCACGTCCAGCACCAAGCTGTCCGTGACTAGGGTTTCGCCGACGATAAACGCCAGCGCGCGCTTCAGCCGGAACAGGGGAAGCTGGAGATCGCCCTCGCGTTCTTTATCGTCGGCCTGAAGCCGCGTGGGAGAAGAGGCGCAAGCGAGAAACGCACTCTCGATCAGGTTGGGCTGGTCTTGATGAAGAGGGGGAGATGAGGAGACCGTCATCCTGCGAAGATTAGGACTAGGTGTGCTGTATTTTTTTTTCTTGTATGATATACTTTCTTAGACTAACTCGAGACTGTCTGCTCTCCACCAATTTACGATACTTATTTTTACAAGTAGTCCACTCGCGATGCGTCGACGAGCGAGGGCGAGGCACAACTCACGACCGCGAGGACTGATTCTCTACATCTCTGCTTCTCCGACGAAGACAACCAAGAGGCAAGCGAGCCGATCATCCCGCATAAAGCCAAGCCGATGGTACTCTCCAAGCCAAGCCGACGGTCTCAGGGTCTTAAAGCTTTTGTTTTCCTGCGTGATAAGGTTCTATCTGACTTGTTTCCGGTGTTTTTCGTTTGCCCGCAAAAGTCGAGGCTGCGAAGCAAAAATGAATCATAAACATTCACCTGCATCACCTTGAGGTAGTTTAGAAGAGGATGACCCTGATGCCGTCGACCAGTTCGTTGTTTACTTAGTTTCTCAATTATTTATTACTATACTTATAACAAAAGTCAACAACTATCCAGGAAACCCAGGAATCAAGCCGCGACCCCAGGAAAGTTACCCCGGGAAGCTTGCCGTGCTCCCAGAAATCTTACCCCAGAAAACGCGCCGGCCAGAAATCTTGCCCCAAGACTGCAAATCTTGCCCCCGGGCCGCAAACCCAGAAAACGCGCCGTGACCCCGGGAGAAGTTGCCGTGCTC
>RXOD01005384.1:0-14400 GCA_005223375.1 Amoebophrya sp. AT5.2 | reverse complement strand
CAGCGCCGACGCCGCACTCGTTGCGGCACTGGCGCTCAGGTCCGCTTTCGCAGCACCGCCCGCGCGCTCCGCCGCGACCAGCTCGTGGATGCTGTCCCGGATGTGCGCCTCTATTTGCTCCGCTTGCTCGGCTGACGTCGCCGCCGACGCACTTTGCTTGTCCGCTACTTCGCGCTGTATTTTTTCTGCCAGGGCCTCCACCTTCTCGTCCTGCTGCGCAAACAGTTTCGTCATGTCGGCCACACGGCTCCCCTCCTGCTGTGCGAGCAGCGCCTGTACGCTCTCCCGGATCCTCTTGACGATGTTCTCCGCCGGAGCCGCCGCTGCCTGCTGTCGCTCCGCCTGCTGCCGCTCCAGTTTCTCTGCCATCTGCTTCGCGGTGCGCTCTTGCTGCGCGTAAAGCTGCGCCATCTCCGCTTGCCTGCGCTCCGCCTCTTTGCCGAGCAGGTCTTGTAGCCCCTTCTGCATTTTCTCCTCAAGCGCCGCGGCCGACGCCGCCGGCAGTTGCGGCCCAACATTGGCGCTTTCCCGTCTTGCGAGCAGCTCCTGTAGATTTTTTTGCATGCGCTCCTCCATCGCCGCCATCGCTTTCACGGTCTTTTCGTCGTCCCGGTCCTCCGCCTGCGGCCCGCGCTGCGCCGCGAGTTGAAGCCTGAGTTCTTTCATGGACTTTTGCATTTCTACCATTTCTGCTGCTCTTGCCTTTTCCCCGTCAGCATGGTCCTTCGCCAGTAGCAACTGCATCCGCCTTTCCATCGCTTCAATTGACGCCGCCGTTCTTACCGCCTCCGACCCCTTCGTCGAGCCCGCAGTATCTTTCGCAACGCTTTGCAACTCCCTCAAAGTCTTCTGCATTTCCTCCATCGACGTGGCCGTCTTCTGGTCGCGCGCGCGAGAACCCTCCTTCGCATCTTTTTGCATGTTCAACAAACTCGTTTGCAGCTTTTCCTGCATTACCTCCAGGGACGCGGCCATCTTTTTCTCTTCTCTCCTTGTCCCCGCATTTGCGAGCATCTGCATCTCTTGCATCTGCTTCCGCAGCCGCTTCTCCATGGCATCCGTGGACGCAGCCCCCTCCGCCTTCGCCTGCATGTCCTCCATGCGTGTGCGCAGCCGCTTCTCCATTGCCTCCACTGCTGCCGCGGTCTCTTTATCCGCCCTCTGTACTTCCGGCGCCTTCGCGAGCGACATAATCGTTGCTTGCTGTTTTGCCAGCGCTTTTTCGTTCGCTTCCTCCTTCGCCAGCATATTCTGCAGACTTTCCTGCATTCGTTTTTCCATTGCCGCCATCGAAGCGGCGGCAGCTCGCATCGCCTCCGCTTGGGCGTCGTGGGCATCGCGAGCCGCCTCCTGACTTCGGTACACCTCCGGTGCCTGGGCCATCGAAAGCGCGGCAGCGTGATGCGAAATGGTTCCACCTTCTTCGTCTTCCACCTCCCCGGCTCTCGTAGATTTCTCCACCACGGAGGCACCAGCTGCAACAGAATCCTTCCTCACACCATCTTGGGTTTTGTGAAAAAGCAGTTTCAGCTGTTCCATCGCGTGTTCCTCCTGCTCGGTAGTGTGAGCGGCCAGGAGCCGCACGTGCGACAGCGTTTCGCGACACAGGTCCGCATTCTTGGTTAGGGCGTGCTTCAGAGCCTCGGTAATACGCTGCTCATGCCAAGTCAGCAGATCGGCGATGTCGTTGTAGGCAGCGCGCTCCGCCGCGGGTTCTGTCGCATCTGGGTCTGGCTCGTCGTGCAGCACTCCCGCCAATCCTGCTGCATTGATTCTGGTTTTGCTTCGGATCCTGCCAAGAGTAGCATCGGTACCAGCTGCATCACGTCCGACGGGAGACAGCGCGTCAAAATTGCGGTCGTCCTCTTCCACGTCCTTTTTCAGCCTTGGTTGCTCCCTGGTTGCTGCGTCTCGTTGCAAGGACGAGAAACCGGAAGTGCGCGTGAGCAAACCCCAGAGTAAGAACAGCAGCCCGCACACCGCCGGCGCGAGAAACAGCGGCCCGAGAATCGATGGCCACACGGAAAGCTCCTCGCGATCTACATCATCCGCCCCCCAGCCCTGCCACGCGGCAAGCAGCAAAAAAGTTAGATACGCGCTCGCTCCGAAAAGTGATGCAGGAATTCTCGGCGCAGTTGACCCACGCCCAACATCGTCACCAACATTCTCACTCCCACTCCCCACGATGGCAGAACCTGTTTTTCTGGGCGCAAAGCCGATGCAAAAAGCGAGGAGCATGGCCAGGGCGATGGAGTTTTGCATCAGGCGTTCGCGCACTTGGAAAGGGATCACCTCCACTGCGACGTCGCTCGATTCGCTCGAGTTCAACACGGCGATGGCCCACACGGCCCCGACGCCAAGCGCGAGACCCTCCGCTGCCTGCAGGGAAACGTAGGACAGCGGCGCGAAGGCTCGCGACTTGTGAGCAAGTGAACTCTTGCGCGCTACCGGTTCCTCTTGCGCTGTTGGGCTGCTATTGTCGAGCTTCCCAACAGCTTTCCTTCGACTAGCGCCAGCGCCTGGTGCGAGTGTCAATGCTGCAACGTCGGGTAGCGCCAAGCAAAGGCCCACGAGTGCAACGCCGACCAGGTCCGCGGGGAAGGTGCGTGACAGGCACGAGGCCGACTGCGCGACCTCAAAGAGACCAATGAGAAGCAGAAACTGCAGCCCCGAAGCCGCCAGGAAACACAGCACACTCTTCGCCACAGGAGGTAACGGAATCTTGCCAAGCGGAAAGAGCACGAAAACGGCTAGCAGCAGCTTGAGCGGGACGAAAAACAGGTGCAGAGCGAGGTCCCAACCCGATGCACGGCCAGCGGCGTCCGACGTTCCCCCGCAATAGTACGCCGACATGATCCCGTCAGGGTCTTCCTCTTCTACTTTCCGCGCGTTTTTCACCACGTTGTTGTTCGCAGCACTTTCTATTCCGGTGCCTGCTCCGAGGTCCGCCGCATTCATCGTCTTTGCGAGAAACAACGGAATCTCAACTTCGTCGTGGCTCGTTTCTTGTGAAGGAAGGAAAAAGGGCCTGCTACTGCTTTCTGGCGCATCTGGCGTGTTTTCCCCGATCCTGTGGGGCCGGTCGAGGACCACTACGCACTCCGTGACGGACGCCATGGCAGCAAGGTGCGCGCCCGAAAGTTGGATCCGAACGTCAAGTCTCGTCTCAGGTTCTCCGTCGCCGAAGCGCACTTCCTCCTGAAACAAAACGACTGCCTTCTTCGCCAAAACGCGGCAGCGAACCCCCACCTCGCCCCCGCACCCGTTCACTCGCAGCAGTGTCAATGCTGCAGCAAAGACATTTAGTTCCCGCTCGGAACTAATATCATCGTTGTCGACTTGGACTTGTTGCGCAGCCACCAGGCCGCATCCGGGCGCCACCGCCGCTGCGATGAGCCCGGTTCGTTGCTCGTACTCGTGCAGCGGTAGAAGCCGCAACGCCACTCGGCCCGAACCCAAGATTTTGCCGCGCACTTGACTCGGAGACGGGATGGGTGAAAGCGCATGCTCACGCCCCGTCGCAGCCGGGGGAGGCGATAAGCCTGGCTTTCCGGCAGCTTTCGCTTGTTCTTTCTCGATCGAGTGGCCAACAGGCACCGACTCATGTGTTCCCTCGAAATTAACATGCTGCCATTCTGATTTCCCTCCCGCCGTTGCGTTCGCGGGACTCGGAACCGGCGTCGAGATCAAATCCGGCACAAATTCCTGTGTCTGTTCCCGTTTCAGTCGTTTTCCCGCCGCTTTTGCTTTCGCTTTCCTTTTCGGGCTTGTTTTGTTGTCTTTACTTTTTTTCCGCCTTGCGATCACAAAGCCCACCCCCTCTTTGTGCTTCAGCCGCGCGATTTTTTCCGTCTGCGCAAGCGCCAAAAAGGGGGTGTACTCCCGGCCCTCTTCCCGCAGCACAATTTTGTCCACCCCTGCCCCCATTCTGGTCTGCACGAGAGATATCTCATCGCCCATTCGAAGGCCGACCTGCGACGCCCACTTGCCGGCTTCAATTTTCGATATCAGGTTGTCCTTGAATGCAAACCCCATGTTGGTCCGCTCCGCCGCGGGACAGAAGAACACCTTCTCAGCAAAGAACTCCTCCGCGACCGCCGTCATTGCCACGGTCTCGTCATCTCCACACTCCAAGGGGTCGGTGCGGACCCGCGGAGCCGTCGCGTTCAGCTCCTTCAGATCGGAGGTCATGCTGCCGACTGAGTTCTTGGAACCAGCATTGCGTTGCGCGTGGAGCAGGTCAATGGCGTCTTGCACTTTTCGGCCGGCGGAATCCTCTAGAAAATGGAGCGGATCGCGAACGTAATCGGAACCCGAATCCGATGAGTCTTGTCCTTCATCTCTCACCGTTTTTATGTAGATCTGCCCCAGATCGTCGTCTCCCGTCTGCATTGGGTCTTTGCTGCCTCGCGCCCGCTGTCCTTCGAAGGCAGCCGCGGCCTCGGCAATTTTCTGACCGGCGGAATCCTCCGGGACATGGAAGGCATCGCGCACCACGTTCCAGTCGTCCCGATCGTCCCCCACTTGCATCGGATCAACGACGATGAGGTAGAGCGACTTCATCGCTTTTTCGTCCATCCTCGGCTTTTCTGGCACGACGCCCACAGCAGCAGGCCCAAAGCCTTTACTTATTTGCTCCCGCAGTTTGTGACCAAGCGAATCCTCCGGCACGTAGTGGTGATCGTGAAGGGGCGTCTGCTCGTACTCCCCGGTGTGAACAAAATCGCGGGAGTTAAGGCTCGGATTCGCTTTCGCGCGCTGCTCGTAGGTGTCGATGAGAGTCTGGTGCTTGTGGCCGGCGGAATCGTCGTGGACATGTATCGGATCGTGATCGAGCAGAACATCAGCGTCGTTACCGGTCTGCATGGCATCAACAGAAGACCGCGTCGGCAATGTCCACAACCCAGTCTCCTCGTTGTACAGCTCTCCCCTCTCCATGGCGTCGACGCGCTTTCTAGTGAAATTTCTGCCATAGCCGTCTTCCAGCACCAGACTGGAACTAGTGCCGTGAGTGGCTGCTAAGAAAGACTCGCGAAACTTGTCGCCGAGCGACGGCGGATGTTCGTGAAACGCTAGCACCTCTGCAGTCCGCTGCGAGACAGCCACCACGGCACCATCGTCGGAGGTGCTCTCCGCATCCGACCCCGACTCGATCGCGTCCAAATGAGTACGGTCCTCGCCCTCGTCGCGTGCGGCCCGCCCACTTCTGCCGACACTGGCAACGACGACCCGCAAACCGAAAATTCTCACGGCAACAGTTTTACTACCCGTCGTACCCAGGTCAACATCCTGCGGGCCCTCCACTGGTGCCAGACTCAGCCACGCACACGTCGAAGCATGATCGTTTAGCCCTCGAAAGTTCTTGCGCAACAGGTCAATTGCCGTCACGCTGCTCTCGTCCTCCTCGAGTTCCTTTCCATCGCCTGGAAACGCCGTTAGCCCCTCTGCTTTCCGCCCACATGAGGAGCTTCCGATCCGCACGATGCTAACAGTCATTTCCCTCAAGGAGCCGGCTTTCGAAACAGCAGTCACCGCGGCCGCACCTTCGGAGGAGGACATCAAGCTTGCGAGATTCTCGATTCCGCACACAACCGGCACGCGCGCGGCCATCACAGCCGCTTCGACATCGTGATCGCTCGAGCGCAGGCTGCTTCCCAGCGCCTCCTCCGGGAGCACGAGCTCGCTCACTAACGGCTGACAAACGAGACGCACACGTGGAGACGAGTCCTGTCCTTGAAGACTTTGCTTTTTCTCGATGTTGAACAGCTGTTCTCGCTTAGTCCCCAACTCCGCAGGACGAAGCTGGTCGTGCTTCTTATCGGCCATTGATGGAAGCTCGTAGCGCGCCAAGTAGCGCACGGCGCGCACGCGCGCCTCGAGGTACGCCTGTAAGCTGTCTTCGACATCAGCGCCTGGGCGTGCTCTGATCCCCAGCGCCGGCAGGATGTACTCCCTCAAACACGCGCACACGTAACCACAGCCCAGAACCCCCAGCGCCAGGTACAGATACAGTTGTCCGGGGCCAAAGACGTACCCGCCGCTGGCGGCAGCGTGGTCGTACCGGTAGCCGCGGAGAGCGAGGAAAAACCACGTCAACGCCAGAAAGTATGGCGCGGCCTGGACCAGATGGCTGACGAAACGAGCGCCATCGGACTCGGACGAAGTTGTGGCCAAAATCCCGCTCCCGCGGCCAAGCGCCAGTATCAGCTGCGCCCCGCCAGCTCCCAGTACGGCCGCCGGCCCCATGATCGAAGTGAAAGTCCAGTCCGATGCAGTGCTTCCGGGTAAGCTCGCATGCGTGCCGCTGACACTCAGCACCTCCGCGAGCGGAAAAAGCAACACCGCATTCGTCACCAACAACCGAGAGAGAGTTCGCTTCAACACCGAAGGATTCCGGTCCACATCGCGCGTGCCGAGGACGACAAGCGCTTCCCGGGCCAGCACCTGCTGCAGCAGCGCGACGCCCGCCCCGACGACGAAAATCGCGGCCAATAACAGAACCACGCTCGAGGAAGAATTCCCGTTCCCCCCATCTTCCACCGTCGCCAAAGAGGCGAAATAGGTGCCGCCCGACACGGCGGCCGTGGCGCAGTAGGCACTCGCCATCGACTATGCGACCCACGGACGGGTTCCACACCGATTGATCGCGACGCCCACTTTCCGCCCGCTGTTGCCCCCCCTTCGTTGGAGCCTCGAGAGGCGCTTGCGACTATGAACTCGACATAGAGCTGGCTGGCGAAGCTCGCTCGAAGTCTCGCTCCAGCGATAGCGTTCGAAATGCGTTGTTGTGTCTTCTAGCCCTTTCTCCATCTCTTGCAGTTGCACTAAGGTTCGATGCTATGAAAAAAGTCGCGCTTTGTTTCTTGATGTCGACCTTCATCTGGGCCGATCAGGGGGAAAAGGGTGCACAACTGCTTTAAGTGGCAAGGGATAATTTGGGCAAAAAGTGGCACGGGTTGCAAACACGCAACAGTAAGAGAGCACGACTCGTACCGGACTTTGACAGACGTACACGCGTATACGAAGATGAACGAACAAAGCAAGAATGACGGCGTTCTCACGACGGACAATCACGATCAAGACTTTTGACGGACGAGATCTTTCCTGGTGCTGTGCGACGGACGAGGACTTCGCGACGCGGACGATGAGAAACGACTGTGACTCTGTACGGAAAATGAGCCACGCAGACCGACGAGCGACTCCATCAGCTCAATGCAACTTCCTTATCAACATGCACTGGTAAATTTGATCACAGTTCGATGCTTATTTCGTGAGCGGCCTACGTGCTGAAGGGCAAAATTTTTCAAAAACAAACAGGAATAAAGTGATTGTGAAGATCTGGATCTCATTTAGGTTTATTACATGCTCTTTAGAAGTAAATGAAAGCAGAAGCAATCATAGCTCGACCCCAAGACGCGCATCCGCACATCAGCGCTTACTTCTGTGCCGTGCGCGGGTCGGTCTCCTGCAGCGATTCGGCCGCTGTGACGATCTGCTTTGTCTGGTCCGACAGGCGGCGGAATTGCCTGATGGATTCATTGCGATTCATCGCGTCATGATTGGATTTGGATTCACATCATTCGAGCAGAATAATACGTACTCTGCTCCTTACTGGAGTATTCGTACCTCGCGAAGTCGTTTTGCAGGGCTTGCGACTTGCGGATTTTGTCTTCCGCTTGCGCACAGAGGTAGCCGATGGAATGCAGGTTGTCTTGCGCCTTGTCAAACTCTTTGTTTAGAGTCATCACCGTTTGCGTGAGCGTTGCCGACATCTTGAATTGCCGGTTTCCGACACCGTTTCCGTGAGCGTTACCGTTACCTCTTAAACCAAGTGCAGCAAATAAGTCAACTGATTCCTCTTCTATCGGTCCTCTTTTCCTTTCATCTGTGTCTGCCCGGTGTCTTGGGTCCCCCCCAGTTCCCAGAGGCAGGAACCCTGATATCGGATCATGATGGAAACATGAAATCGAACATCATTGCGGATCCCATTCCCGCCGCACTTGAAGACCCCGCCCATTCCTCGCCCAGCAACGACGATCGGATCGGATCGGAACGAATATCGAACGCGAGAAATCACAAAGTGTGTAGGTACTCAGAAACTTCCACAAGATAGATTTCTAGCTCGAACAGTTTTTTTTTCCAGCACCTCCGCACTTTTGTCCTCAATGAACACCTCCATCACAAAGCCCCGGAGCTCTCTTTCTGTGATGCCTCCGAACGTGTAGCGGAAAAGAATGCGCAATGTCTTCGACGTCCAACCGCCCTTGATAGCAGCCGCAACGGGACGCTTGAAGCCCAATTTCACCCGGAAAACAGGCAAGCACTACATTCCGTTTTTACATTGTTTTTCATTTTTTGAAACCGGGAGGCAGAGATCTCATTGGACAGAGGTCCGCAGAGCTCGCGCACACGCTGGGGGAGGGGTCGCTGCAACCGGACTGAACCAGGCGCGCTCCATACTGGAGAAGAGCAAGGTGACTCACCAAGAAGAGTAGTAGCGAAATACGCTAGGGTGAAAGCTGGTAGTGGTACTGAGTTAGAAAGAGTGGCTTGCAAGAGAACTAAGAAAGTACCCCGAAGCTAAGCGCTAAGATCGAGTGGCACGCCACAGAAAAGTAAAGAGGTAACGCGTAGTGAAGGAAGTACATACAAAAGGGAGTGAGTTTGTCAGACGAGCAGATGGCGTGGAGTTGAGAGCAAGGATTAAGCATTTAACACAGAAGGAGAGATCAATAGAACCAATACCAACTGAAAGAGATGAGTATTCGCGTGGCCCTTCGTCGCCCTCTACTTACCGCATTCTTCGCCGTTCTTCTTTTTGTCTCTTTTTCGTCCGGGATTAGAATTTCCGACACTGTCTCCACGCGCGCTCTCGATTTCGCTCCATGTTTGCTTGCTTTTCCAAGATCGTCCTAAAGTAGTACTTCGCAATCGCAATCGCATCTAAAACCAATCTAGAACTCCTTTATCTTTTTCTCGGCGCTTCTTGCTGAATAATTGTCAGTCGCAGTAGAGACGGTTAGTATAGTACTTTTTAGATGATACTGCAGTTGATGCTCATCCTGGTCGTGCTGCATAATTGTTATAAATATTTTTTTCGCTTTTATTGGGTCTCGGTTCGTGCCCGCGAGCGCGACTGCGCACTTTACTGCTCCATGTCTCGCAGGATCATCCAACACCGCTCGCGCAGGTCCGCGACCGACGGCGGTAGCGGCCCGTACCGGTCTCGTCCATCTCCTGGGTTACTGTACTGATTACACGGCCAGCACGAAATCCGAGGAGTCAGCCAGTTAGCGACTCTGTGCGCGAGCGGCGGCAACTGCTGGTCCTGGTCATCGACCTCACTCTCCGGGCACAAGAACCGGGTTCCGAGCAGGTCCGCCGCGCGCTGGATGGTGGTGCGGTCCAGTACGGCGTGGCGCACACCGTGCCGTGTTTCGTTTTTCATATGTTTCCACGCGCGCACGACTTCTTTCAAACCATCAAGGCCGAACGCCCGGTCGCAGCTGCTCACAAAAAAAGAGGAAGGCGCGGCGTACTCCATCGCGGCATGCTCCACCAGAAGCTCCACCGCCTTACGGCTCCCACAACTGGCGAACAAGATCAGCACCTCGCGGCACAAGTTTTTCAAAACGTACCGCCGTCCGGAGCACGCCGGCTCCGGGTCCGACCGCTGCCGCGCGAAAATGGAAAAGGCGGCCGAAATCTGCTCCAGGAAAGCGGTGTTACGCGCGACGTTCCTCACGGTGCGAGAAGTGCGAAGTAGCTCATTAGCATGGGCTTCGCGTTCATCTTGTTCGCCCCGGCCTCCGCCTTCATTTCCTTCGCAATGCAAATGCAAATCATCGCGCGCGTCGTCAGCTAGCATGCGTGTGATCCGGCGAAACCATTCGTAAGGATTTCCCCACTGCTCCTGCGACCGTTCTTGTAGTTGGTAGAGGAGGTCTTGCCCTACCCCTTGGGCTTCTTGCTCGCCGGCTCCACTGGTCCCTTTGCTTCCACTTCTACAGAGAGAGTTGCTCCAGCAGTCCTGCCGACACCAGACCCCCATGGTCTCGTCAATCACGTTTGCCACCAGTTCGTGCAGGGTCGACGACGTGACCACGTTCACATCCTCCATATCGTCTGCAAGAGCTTCATCGACGTGGTCGTCCATTGCCCAGGGAGGGCGCGCGGGCATCGTCCAACTCCGCGCGGCACGACTGCGGTTGAAAAATGAAGACGACGACGCACCTCCCGGCGACCAGGGCTCTGCTTCATCGGGCCAGCTGCCTGGCAACGTCGTTCTCGACGTGGACGTCGACGATCCCATAAGTTGCAGCACTTCATCATGTCCACCCGCGCGGTCGACTTCGACCGCATGCAGCAGAAGCTTCTCCAGTGCGGCGCGGGTCCAGCGCTCGCCCTGACTCGCGAGCCCGACCATCACGCGCAGGGACGCGTCTGCAGGACTGCTCTCGTTTTCCCGGCCCGGCCGCCGCGCCAGCAGGGGCGCCTCTTTTGCGTCCCCCGTATTGATGATTCGGGGGAGAAGATTCGGCAACGTCTTCCCCTCTCCCGGCCTGTCGTCGCGGTCCGGCGCGGCGTCGGCAGCCCGCGTCGCTCGCCGGACGAGGTTCGGCAACCCTTTTGCGTCTGACTCGTCGTTATCCGGGGAGAACGGAGACGCGGCCCGCCGAAAGTGGTTCGTGGTCGGTGCAACTGCAGCACGTCCTTCGTCTGCACCAACAAGAAACGAGCCGAACGCCGCCGCCCGCAACTGCTCTGCGTTGTCCGGATGTCCGCGCTCCGGCGCGTCGTCAAACTCCGCGAAGTCTCGCTCAATCCCGTCGCGGTCGGCCTGCATTTGTACTTGTGGGTTGCGAGGATGTGCGGCGCACTGGAGTCTGCGCCGTAGGAATTGCGGGAACAAAACCCCTTCGAACTCATCGTCGTAGCAAACGCGAGATGCGCGGCCGAGCTGGCGCAAGCGGCAGAAATCCCGCAAGTGGTCCACGTCGGTTGTGCAGTGCGGCTGGACAATCGGCTCCCCAACCTCCGGAGCTACCTGCAGCAGCGCCGTGAAGATTAACTGCACAACGTCGCAATTCGTGGAGGAAGGCGAAGGGGAATGCTGATCGTCTGTAAGTTTATCGTGTTCGTGCTCATCGTGGGCGTGGGCCTTCTGTTTACTGGTATCTTCTTCAGCGCCGCCACTGCCAGCGCCACCGCCAGCAGCCGGCGCCGGGTAGCTGCTAGAAGTCGTCACCGCAGCCAAGAAGCTCAAAGAGCCCGAGCCGTGAGACTGCTGGGGGTAAAAAGTGCTAAAACCAGCCGCCTTCACCACGGCGCTCCCGGCGCCCGACGCATCGGCAGCGTCCACGAAAAAAAAGGCACTGATCGCGATAGTCAGCCGCGCCATGGCCATGTGGATTTGTGTGGATTTGTGTGGAGAAGATGCAAGTGCTCCCCTCGAAGCAAAGTAGCTTGTCGTGGCAGAAGTATCGACTTTTTCTGAGATCGTTCCGTGCAGAGCAAAAAGCAAAAAACGTTCACGAGGTTTCAAATACTCCTAAGAAAGTACATCACGCCAGCATTGAGCTGCAGCTTTCATGGACTGACAGCAAGATTTTGTCACTGAGATGTAACCTGCACAAGAAGAATCTGAGGAGCACCACCGCTCGACTGGATTGCAACAGCAGCAGTGCGGGAAGAGATCTTAGAAATATCGGGGATCATCAACACGGAAAAGCAAGCGCGAGGATCGCATGAACGTTCGAGTCACAATCAGTTGCGTATACTATATCTTTTCTTTACGCCGAAGAACGTGCCTGTGATCCGCGTTTTTTGTTGACTCGCACGGATCACGCCTTCACTCGTGGACTCGACAGGCAAGCGCGAACACCAACATTGTCACGACCTGATTGCCATTGGTCTCGGGATACAGAAGCGCACCTTCAGCCGTTGGACCGCACACATCGATCATGCACAGTCAGTCTACATCAGGGCGATCTCTCACATCCCGTTCATCCGGACCTCCACGACGCCGTTCCGCAGCTCGCGACCGACTGATCTATCACTGTCAGTGTCAACTAGAACTAAAGGAAACGGATACTTATTAAATCTGGAGGGAAAATGAAAAATCCTAAACCTCAAACCGAATCTTCTTCGGTTTCACTCGGTTCATCTTCATCGTTCGGGTTCGAATCGTTAGATTTTTGGTTTTCATCCGCCCCCCAGTAGTATGGGTCCTGGGCGAGTGAAGGGGATTGGCATAGCTCTACGTGGACCCACTGACGGCGCCCTCCACCACCTTTGCCGCGGACTGTTTCGAGTGGATCTGCTTCAGTTTCGGCAGCACCTCGTCCACCAAGCGACTTACATCGCTCGCCGTGTCCGCCTCGCTCCCGGCGTCGATCTCTCCCCAGTACTTCTCGGCCAGGCCCACCGGCATCCGCGCCCGGTATTTCTCCTTTTTCGCCAGCACTTTCAGCAGCCGCCGGTCCTCCGCGGTCAGATGGGCCGCGTTCCGGAACGAGAACTGCGATTCGACCTCGTCGTGGTCACCCTCTTCCGCCGCGTGCTCGCCCTCCTGACCCGGTTCCCCATGCTCCAGCAGCCCAGCGACGTTCATCTGGAAGAGCTTCTCCTCGCGCTCGAGCCTCTTAGCGCGATCCCTCAGAACAGCGAGCGCCTCGCGAAACTCTAAATCCTCGATGAATTCGTCAAAGTTGAGGCCGGATGCGAAGTCGAGAAGGTCGTCAACGGGTTCCATCTCGTTGTCGGCGTCGGGCTGCGCGGAAGGTGCTGAACCCCCGCCGGCGCTCCCGCGGGTCAAGTTCAGCGCCTCTTCGACTGTAGTGATCGATTGTTCAAAAGTATAGATCAAAGACCTGTACCACACTCGTAGCTTGCTTGTTCTTGTGCTTGGCTTTTTAGTTCTAAATGGATGCAGCCGTAGTCTGAATAAATATAAAACGCAAGTACATATTCTTTTGTCCCATCGCTCCTTGACCCACTTCGGGATACTTCGCTTTGGCTTCGGTCGCTCATCTTTTGCTTGCGCAATCATCCCGCGCACGTCTGTTCGGTACTGGTTCGAAAGCGCCTGATAATAGATTGGAATAGATTGGAATAGATACGAACATTTCGTCTACCAGATGCAAAAACTAAAGCCGATTGCCGAATTCGTTTTTCTTGTAGTTCCCCCACGAAACAATCGATCCAAATCGGTCTACCTTCAGCTTCACTGCTTTTTCCCCCTTATCCATCTCTGCTTTTTTCCTTTCTTCTTCGGCCGCTTTCCCTTTTTCTTCCAGACTCCGCAGCCACTGGATGTGCTTCTCCTTCAGGCCCAGTTTTTTCCTTTGCAGTTCTGCTTCCAGCGCCGCGACGTCCCCTCCTGCTCGCTTCAGCGCCTTCTCGCGGTCCAGCGAGCTCGCGCGCTTTTTCGCGTGCTTCACACGCTCGATAGCCGTGACGCCCTTCATGTAGGGCGGAGGCACGCCGGTCGGGTCGTGTATGATCACTGGGATGAACGGCGGGGCAGACTCCTCCTTCCCGGCCTGTTCGAGCCCCGGCCGGTTGCAGAGCATGACCCCCTTGTAGTTCCCGAGCCCCTCGCCATCGTGCGGCTCGGCGGACGGCATTGTGTGGGATGGCGATGGATATGGAATCAATCAGGCTGTCTGAGTACTTGATGGGGGTTCACCAGATTTGCTTTCGATCACTGCCTGCGCTTCGCCCCAGATTGCGCTCCTACGGATACGGATACTTCGCATTTTTCGAAGATTGATTGTTATCGAGCGGCCGATGATTCAAGTCGTATGGCTGCAAGCGAAACATGCACTCGGAATATTGGCTCTCGTGTTAGCGAAATGCGACCCTTGCGCTAAATAACGCATTCTCCCGACCGCGCTGAAAATGTCCCAAACTACACAATCAACAACGAAGCCGAAAAAACCCCAAGAACGGAACCTCTCTCCCTCTCCCCACACCATTCTCACGCTGCTGATCGCAAACCAAATAGTGCCACGGAGTTGTTTCTTCACGAAAGTGATTTTGCAAAAAACTGTACGCAACCCGGGTCTCGCCGGCGCACGTAGTTCGCGTTCGCGCTAAACCTCAATCTCTACTCCTCCTCTCCTCCGTCATCATCATCTCCGCTATCGGCGTGTGGTGTGTGTGGCTCTTCAGTATCAGTTTCGCTTTCTGGAGCGCCGCCAGCGGCCTCTCCAGTAGCAGCTGCGGTCGCGGTGCCGTCAGTTGGAGTGGTTTGCCCCTCCGCCGCCTGCGCTCCTCGTGTTGCTCCCGGTGCAGTGACCGGCTGTCCGCGACCGCCAGCTCCGGTGCCCTCGGCGGGTGCCTTGGGTTCGTCCTCTCCTGGTTTGCTTTCGGATCCCTCGGCGGGTGCCTTGTGTT
>RXOD01005383.1:0-14406 GCA_005223375.1 Amoebophrya sp. AT5.2 | reverse complement strand
CCGCCGCGGGGAGGCCTAGCAAATTGAAATCCAGCCCGGCCAGCTGCTGCGCCGTCTCCCCACACGAGCCGCTCGACGGCGACGTCTTGCCGCTCACGCTCGCTCCGGCGCTTCCCTCCGCAAGAAACGGCAGGAACGCCTTTGGCTTCCGCTCCAGCGTGGTCGCCGCCGGGGAATGCTGTTGAGTTTTTACCATCCCGAACGATCCGCGGAAAGGGTCACCTTTCATCTGATGCTGTTGCGTTTGCGCCGCACCACAAGAAGAACCCGCCGCTATTTTATCTAACTTCTGGCTTCGCTCTTCATCTTCGTGCCCGTGCGCCCGCGCAGCTACAGTCGAAGGTAAGTGTCGCGCGAGGACAGATCCCCCGCTAGGAGTGCCCCCTCTCGCGGGCGCCGCAAAGTCGGCCGGGCACGTTTCCACGCGCGGTGGACAGGCCGGAGAGCCTCCGAGCGAGGCCGGAGCAGCAGCTGCGCCAAATGCTGGGGGAAGCAAGCAAACGTCATCCACACTACGAACACCCGTTTCGGGAAGCTCAAGCATGGCGTCGAAATCCAAGTCTCCCCCGTCCGCAGAGAGGAGCGACGGCGAGGACCCGGAGGGCGTCAGCGAGCACGCGGGAGAGCCAGCCGACATGAACGACAGGGTGCTCAGAGTCCTCGTGCTCGTGGCCCTCGTGCTGCCGCCGACAGAAGCGATTTCCAGCCGGCTCAGCGAGTCAAACGTGGCCCCTGTGAATGCATCCGATGAGTCTTGCTTCGCGTGGCACTTCTGAAGCTTGTCCGAAGACGGAGCCGACGGCAATGTCGCTGGAGAAATGTCGGCGCTCGCTGGTGACATACCGCTTCGCGGGTCCTGCGGCAACTGCGTGCAGGCGGGAACGAGACCAGGACTGGGCCCGGACGCCAGTTTTCGGATCGCTTCGGTGCTGTTGGCTGCTGCCTCTTCAAATGTTCCAGCTGGCGTCAGGCCCTCGGGTGTTGGGGTCAACGTCGCTCCCCCTGCTTCCGACGACGGTTCCCGAAGAACTTCTGCAGCTTGTTCAGAGCCTGCTGCTCCAGCACCCTCACACAGCTGTGTTACTTCTCCTGCTGATCCGCTCCCGGTTCCGCCCCCCGCTTTCTTCATGCGAACGTGGTGTTCCACGCACAAAGCGTGCAAATCCTCAATTACCGCCCTGCTGTCGGCGATTTCTGGTGACAGGTGCTCCAGCAAGCGGATCGCTTCCTCCACCTTCGACACAAGAAAACTTTGATACGACTCCAGCCTCGCAATCTCCACCGCGTTGTCGTCGTTCATTTTGGGCATGGCCTTCGCGACCGCCCGGTAGGTGGTAAGAATCTCGGCCTGCAGCGTCTCCAACACCGGGACAACGTGGAACCCAAAACTCTCCACAAAGTTAAGGCTGAAGTGTTTCTCCGGTTTCACCTTGCCCTTAACGGGAGCGGCGTCCTCCTCCTGCTGTGCGTCGACGTCCATGTGGTCTGCGCCTGCAGCTGCCGCTTCCGAAGCATCCGCCGCAACAGCTACTTGCTGCTGTTGCCCAACGGCATCTGCAGACTCCCCCGCTGCAGCCTTCGCAGCTGCTTTCTTTTTCCCCTTTTTCCGCTCTTCCCTCTCCAGGCGTTGCTTCTCATATTCGCGGATCCGGGTGGAGAGGTCGTTCGCCGCCCCGAGCGCGACGTGGTTCATGATGGCTTTGTGAATGTCCTGCACTAGATTCCGCATTTTGTCGATTGGGAATCGGTCCGCCAGCACTGTGTAGACCTCGGTCGCCTCCGCCACCGTGGAATAGCCGCAAGTGCGCCACTCGTCGTGCGTACCCCCCAGTAGTTTCCCGCCGGATCCCGCCCCGGAAAGCAAGGAGGAATGCAAGAGGAAGTCGTTCGCGGACAGAAGGCAGTAGGCCTTCGACTTGCGGAGCCGCTTCATGATCGCGGACTCGTTCGCGCGGTCCGTGAGGAACCGCAGAAAGATGTCCTTCTCGGCGAAGGAGAAGTGCTTGTTCCTCCCACTCGCGAGAAACGTAATCGGCCTCTGCTCTTGCTGTTGCGGCTGGGCCGCATTCGGCTGCGCCTTTGCTTTGCCCTTCGCCTTCGCCTTCGCATGCGCCGCGCCACCGGCTGCGGACGCTTTCGCCCCTGCAGGGCCAGCACCTGCACCCCCGCCTGCTTTCGCCCCTGCTCTCGAAGCAGCACTCCCACCAGCCGCGACTCCCCCACGCCCCGGTCCGGCGACCAAGACTTCCTCGAAAAAGGCCTTCGCAACGTCCGCAATTTCCTTCTTTGCCACCAGGAACTCTTCGCTCGCCAGTGCCACGCTCAGCGCGCGGTACTTTCCCCGCAGGCCGAACCAGTCTTCCTGCATCTTTCCGACCACGTAATTTCGTCTCCCCAGATTTTCGTCCATGATCGTCTTGTGCTGCTTCAGCAGTTTCAACTGCGTGATCAGGTGCGATTGCACCGCGAACTTCTGGTGTGCCGTGTTCGTGGCCTGCTGCCACTGGAAAACGGCCTGCAGGTTCGCGCGCACCTTCTCCGCCGCGGCCTCGAGCATCGGGATGTAGCTCTCGTGCCAAGTCTTCAAGTGAAGCTCCAGCAACTGTTCGTGGCGCCGCAGGTCCCGCTCCGCCAACGCGTTGAAGGAGGCAAATCTGTGCGAGGTTTTTAGCGTCCGCGGCGCGATGTACTTGGTGCGACGCACGGGGAGGGAGGCGTATCGCGTCCTGGTTCCCTGCATGAACGGGTTCTCTGGAGGTGGTGAAGGTCGCGGCGCTCCTGCCGGAAGAGGCTGCTGCTCTGGATCATGTTGCGGCAAGGAAACTACCGCTGGTGTTGAGGACGCCAACAATGCTGCTTTAGCTTCAGGCTCAGCCCCTGCTGAGTCGTACGCCCCTGCTGGTTTCGGCCCTGCCTCCACCTGCTCCTGCCCTTCCGCGTCGGCCATTTCTGCGTCTGCTTCTACTTGGTGGTCGGCCGGCGGTCGGGATTGCGTTTTTGGATTCGGCGCGGACGACGACGCGCCGGCAGGCCGCTCAACACCTGCTGTCGTTCCAGTACTCGGAAGCGCCGGAACTGGATTCTCACTTTCCGCCGGTCTCACACCCGTAGAGCTAAAGAGTGAGGTAGCCGTGAAGATTCTGTCCAGCTCTTCCGTCCGGAGGATGCCCGGCTCTCGCGGCCTCGGCGGAACTGATTTGGGAATCAGGAAGCCGCTTCGCATCGAGTTGTTGACAGGCGGAACTGATTGGACAGATGGAACCGCGCCGAGCGCAGGACTCTGCTCCCCGTGCATCTTCCCCGAGGTGCCTTGTTCCTGCAAGATTTTTTTCGCTGCTTCCGCCATTGCCGCCGCCCCCGCGCCCGTGTCGTCTTCAAATTCAGTGTCCGATGTCTCTATTTCATCATGATTTTCCGCCCGCCCCCCAGCAGCTCCCTGTCTTGTGTCCGCTACGGCTTTCTCTCTTTTCGCCTCGATCTTGGATATTTCTTTCGTCAAATCCTCCGTAAACGAGCTGAGCACGCTAGTAGCGGCCGCGCGCTGCTTTTCGGCCTCCTTCTGCTCCGCTACCGCGGCGCCGATGGGGCTACCGTCCTGCAGGAACCCCGTCATGTTGGACATGAATTTCTCTTTCGTCCCGGGCAACATTTTGATTCCCGCCGCGGCCCCCGCTGCTTCCGCGAAGCTCTCCAGTGCCTCGCGCGCTGCGCCTCCGGCCGCCACCGCCGCATCTGCCGACCAGGGCGATCGCGACGTCCCTGCCGCCTGCTCCGCTTGCGCGATCACCTCCGCCGCGGCGTCCGCGTGGGCTTTCAGCAAATCTCCCCCCGCGTTGTCCCGCTTCTGCAGCAACAGCTGTTCGCGCGTGAACGTCAGCTGCCGGTCCCAGAGCGCTGTCCACCCCTGCATCTTCGCGCGGTGAAGCTGCAGAAAGTCCACGCCGATCGCCTCTTCGGCAACGTCTGGAAGCAGCTCCCAGGCTTCGGTGGCTAAATCCTTAAACCGGTACACCGCCTCGACCTCGCCCACGAAATTCCTCTTCACATTGGAAGACAGCACGCCCAGGTCCCACGCAGTCGGCTCGTCGTCCGCCCCGGCGGAAGATGCAGCTGCTGCTACCCTAGAAGTAGCTCCCCCGAGAGACTCGTAGCTCGTCCCCTGCTTGGTGCTGCTCATTGCGGACCACTGACGAAAGCCGGCGTAGTAGCTCTGGATCATCTGCCACGCAGCCTTGGCCAGCTCCCGGACCTTGCAACCGCGTTTTTTCTGCTGCTTCGAGGGTCTCGCCTTTTCTTGCCCGGACTTCTTCTTGCTGCCCGGGGCCGGGGCCGCGCGGCTTCCTCCAGCGCACTTCTTCTTGTTCCTGCTGTGCGAAGTACCTCTGCCTGTACCGCTGGCGCTCGCCGGCGCCGGAGGCGCTGCATTAGCATTGCTTCCAGCAGGAGCGATTACGCCGGTCTCCCCTGCCGCTGCGACGATGTCCGCTTCCGATACCTGTCTGACCTCGCTGACTTCGCTCAATCCGACCAGCGCGTCCTGCACAAATTCAGCCACCGATGCGACATTTTGTTGTCTCTCCGCCGAATCTTCCGCGCCCCCGACGCTCTGGACACCGAACCGTTTTTTCTCGTCGTGCCAAAGTACGACGTCCTTTCCTTCCTCTGCAACTCTTCGCATCATTCTTTCGACAGTCGCTTCCTCCCCAGCGGATCCTTCATAGAATTCCATAAGCGCCTCCTGGCCCTCCCTCAAGACGCCCTTCTCCTGTGCCGCCTGCTCTAGCTTTACTCTCGCGAGTGCCTTTTGACTTTCGACAATGAACCGCGCGTCCTCCTCTTTCTCGAGCTTTTCTTGCGCGACGCGTTTCTTCTCAAGTTCCGCGACTCGACCCTGGAGCGCCTTGTTCTCCTCGAGCGCCTTGCCGAGAATGTCGCTCGCCCGGTGCGTCTTTTGCTTTTCTCGCGCCCCTGCTTCCGCGCAATCAAAAGATCGCCTTGACGGACCAGATGCAGTTACCGTTAGCACCCCTTTGTTGCCCAATCGCAGCTGTTCCTCCGTACGCAGCAGCTTCTCGAACACTTCCTGTGACATGCCGTGCATCACCGCCTGGTCCACTATCCGCTTGGAAATATCATCAGGCAAGAGCCCCGAAAAACGCGATCCAACACCGTCTCCACCCACGAAAGAATTGCTCCCCTCCGCAATAGAGGTACCTTCTTCATCGGTGTCCTCCTCGTCTCCAGCTCCATCCTCCCCTGATGAGTCGGAAGTTGCATACTCGCTGTCCCCCGGCGTGGGCAACGTAGCTTCCATATTATATGGTCCTTGCAGCAGGTCGGCTGTGTATCTTCCGTGCAATGGTTTTTCAGTTTCTGTGCCTTCCTGCAACATGTCCACATCCCCGTCTTCCCCCTCATCAACTGCCGCACCTTCGCCCTCGCAGTCATCTTCCTGCTCGTCGTCACACAACTCTTCGCAATCACAAGCCTCGTCCTCTTCGAATTTCGGCATGCTCATGCCGCGTCCGGAGCAGATCCCGGGGTTCATCGTGACTATTGTCCCCGACGCGACCCGCGCCCACGACGGGGGCTTTCCTCCCGCGGCCCGCTTGCTTTCCGAGAAGTTGTACCCGATCTCCTCCCGCCAGCGCTTCTCGTACGCTGTGTGGAACCACCCGCTCAGCGCCGCGAAGTGCTTCGCGTAGGCGCTGCTCAGGTCCGCCACCGCCAGCAACAGCTTTTCGAGCTTCTTCGAGTCCCGTTCCAGCGTGTGGCCGCCGAGCAGGAGGGACAGCAGCACCTTGTCCTGCTCAAACACCTGGTCTTCGAACTCATAGTCCTTGCTGGAGGCCTCGGAGGGCAGCTGCGTCGACACCTGCAGCTGGGGAGTGCCGTCATCGCGCGTGAACTGCATATGCGAGGCGCGGCCGCCCACCCGGAGCAGCTCGTCGCCCCCACCAGGAGGACCGGACCCGGAGGCTTCTTGTTGTTCTACTTCTCCGCCTGGGCTCGCAGAAGGCGAGGGGTTGTTCAGGTCGATGTCCACAAAATCGCCAGGGATGACGCTTTCCTCGACGTGGAGACCCTCCGAAGCGGTAGGCGGACAAGAACTTCCAGCTGCACTCCCAGCAGCCGCGTGCGGCGTTGTTCCCGTCGCCGGCGCAACACTTTGCGGACCAGCAGCTGCAGCCTTCGCGGCGGATCCGCAGCTATTTGCAGGAACGTTGGCAACCGCTGTCGCAATGCGTTGAGCCATGCGTCGCGCCGCCGGTTTCGGGCGGACCAGCCAGTCCCCGAAACCCAGCCTGCGCAGCTCGGACGCTGCGTGGAAAACACCGCGCGTGCCAGAGATTTCCAGCGTGGGAAGGGGAGCAGCGACGTCGTTTGTCCCCTCGCCGATCGGGAATCTGAACGGCACCATGAAGTCCGGCATCAGGTGCCGCGGCTGCGTCTTGAACTCGGCGAGCAACCGCGAGCGCGTTTCGTAGTCCTTTTGCAATCGGCGCGCGACTTCATTGCGCTCTTCGATCAGGACGATCAAGTCGACTTTCCGGTCCCATTCCTCGCTGCCCAGTGTGATCGCCGAATCCTGCCATTTCCAAGCGGCGTGGAGGGCGGCGGCCGCAGCACTACCAGCTCCAGCAGCCCTTCCATCTACTTCTACCGTCGTGCCATCGTCCGCTGCACTTCTACCCGGTATTTCTACCCCTACGACCTCGAGCTCCCCACGACCTTCCCCAGATCGACGAACTCCCACGGCTCGTGTTGCGGCCGCTGCGAACTTTTTCGCCTCTTCTTCCAGCCTGGCAATTTCTGCCTCGCGCAGGCGCTCCACCTCCTCGGCGGACTTGTCGTCCATCTTCAGGTGGTAGTCGACGAGCAGGTCCAGCAGCTTCAGGTCGCCGTCGCCCCCCTCGGGTGCGGGTGCGAAGTTGGTCACTGTCTTCTCCAGAACGCCCGTGAGCGGTTGCGTCGCGTAGTCGATCGTGATCACGGGATCGATGCCTAGGTGCGCGACGAGGATCTCGTTGCGGACGTCCGCGAGCGTGCTGTCCGCGGGGAACGTGAGTTCGGTCCAGTACGTACCCCCGTACTGCTCCACCAGCAAATCGACACCGGAAACCATCTCTCCCTTCGCCAGTGCTTGCGTATTATTTCCCGGTTGCTCCTTCGAAAGAATCTCGTCGATGTGGCAGCACATGGTCATCGTGTCATGGTTCAGCAATCGCGACGTCACGTCCCTGTTCCCTTGCACGTCGTCCTGCTCCACCTCGTCGAGTGGGTCTACAACTGCCGCCCCGTCACAGGAGGACGGGTCGCAATCGACCTTCCCGAGGCCATCGCCCTCCGCAACTTTACTAACCCGCTCGACAGACATGAGGTTTTGGCGCGCGTCGAGGTGGTGGCGGTTCGTCAGCACGAAGCGGACGAGGATTTTGTCGTCGTCGGACGTGAGCTGGGCTTTCAGCACCTCGCGTCGATGCTCCAGCATTTGCTTTCGGATTTCGGCGCCGGTCAACCGCCTGTTTTCGCTAATGGGGCAACCAGTTGTCACATTTTTGCCGCACTCGTGGTCCTCGTTGTCCTTTTTAGTCGCGGCTGCCAGTTTTTTTCCGACCCCATCTCCATTTGCGGCCGGAATGGTCAGCTCAAAGCCTTTCTCCGTTCGCGTTATCACGGCGTCATCCTCGTCCTCATCTTCTAGCCCTAGCGAGTTTTGTATCGCCCCCGGCCCAACTTTCAATTCGCTCACCTTCCCCCACGCTTCCGAGAACTCACGCGAGGCACCGATCTGCCGAATGAGGGATTCTCTCGCACTGCTCCTAGGCCCTCCCTCGTCGACGCCTGATTCGATCTGGTTTTCGGCGCTGGGGACTTTCTTCTGCTTCAGACTTAACGCCTGCTGCTTTTGCTGGGGCGTCAGCGCTCCAATATTGGGCGGATCGAGCCGGGCGGAAAAGTCGTCCCTGAGCGAGTGGCACGCGTACACATTTTCCGTGAAGCCCTTGCCGCCGCCGAGCTTTGACAGGTCCAGATCCAGACCCTTGGTCGGCGGCACCTCGAGACAGTGTGGGGACGGCTTGGGCGGGTAGTAGTGGGGGAGCGGCGCAGCCGCAGGGGTCAATGTAGTATTAATTCCAGCAAAAGTGGCGCCGGTGGTCGTTGATGTGTTCGTGGCATTCAGTCGTGCCGAAGCGTTAGTCACCAGCCCGGTTTCTACTTCTTGTTCGAGTATCTTTACTGTGAGGGACTTCGCAGGATGCGGCTCCGCTCCCACTGCGGACGAACGACGCTTCTCTCTGGCAGCACCCGCACCAGCCTCTTCCGCGTCCACTTCCATCGATGCGCTACCCCCTCCACCGGTTCCAACGACTTCTTTCGTTTTTGACCCGCGGTCATCGGCCTCGCCCTCCATTGGCGCTACTTCTGGTGCCTCCCCCGCTTCTTCTGTAGCGGCATTAGCTCTCCCGCCCTTCCCCTTCGTGTCGGCAGCTCCTGCATCAGGTGGACCATCTGCGCCCTCAACTTGATCAAGCCCCGCGAGTTTCGCGAATTCCTTAGACGTGTCTCTCGCGTAGCTCAAGGGGTAGAACTTATGCATTCTCTGTTTTTCTTTCAGCCACGTCGTCATGTCTCGCCACATCGCAACTGGCGCGAAGGGGGTCACCTCCTCTGCTCGCTGGTGCACGCGGATGGTCTTCAGACGCCAGGTCGTGAGGTCCATGGGGTCCATCCATTCCCCTCCGACGCCCAGCTCCGCTTTCGACCCCGAAACCGTGTCGGTTTTCTGGTTGTACATCACGTTCGACGGGTGCGTCCCTTTGCCCGCTGCCGCCAGCGCCTTTTGTTCGCGCTGCTTCTTCTTCCGCGCCTCGGCCTGCTTGCGCTCCTTGTACATCATGGCCACGCCGCTGGTGGAGTCTTTGTCGCGCTCGAGCACGAAGGCCAGCGTCGGTTTCGCGTACACGGGCCACTCCCAGGGCTCCACCTCCTTCGCGGCGGGGTCCAGCGCGATCTGGGGCCCCACGCGGTCGCCGGCGGGGTCTAGCGCGAGCGCGGCGGACTTCTGTTTCCACTTCTCGTCGGAGTGTTTCTTGTTCTTGAGGTAGTCCGCGGCGAGCCAGCTGGGAAACAGACTGGGGTCGATCACGTCGTCCTTGTGGGCGTGCAGTTTCATGGTGAGGTACTGCTGCTGGCGGAGCAGCCTGAGGTCGAGCGAGTGGATGGCCTCCAGCAAGCAGCGGACGGCCGGGAGCCGCAAGGACCGGTCGATGTCGTCCGCGTACGCCTCGAACCGATAGCCGTCGCCGAAGTCGGGGGAAAAGAAATCGGGAAGGGGCGGCTGCTGCCGAGGTTGCTGTTGTTGAAGATGTTGCGCTCCCACGACCGGCGGCGCAGGAGCGCCGCCCGGCGGCGGTCCCTTCTTGCTCTTCCGCTGGCCCGACCTTTGTTGAAGGCCCCCCTGACGCTCGAACTCCTTCCCCCACTTGTGAAAGCCGTGCAGCGCGCCCTGGAAATCGCGCAGCCAGTTCGGCGGCTTGAGCACCACGGTTTTGCCCGGATTCTCTTTCTCCTCCGCTATAGTTAAACTTTTGCTGGCGTGGTACTGACTGCCATCCAGACCGCCGTAGGAAAATGGCATCCACGGCGCGTTCACGAGCTCGCGCGCGGGTGGGGCCGGGACGTACCTTTCTGCGGCGCCCACAACTGACGCAGGGGTCCCGCTGCTGCTCACCGACTTGATGCAGCTGCAGGCAGCCGCAGGCGGCGGCGGAGCACCCTGCTCGCAGGTCTCGCCAGCAGCAGCACAGTTCTCATTTGCGGCTGCCATTCCAGCAGGAGTGACGCTTCCGGCAGTTGCACTGCCGGGGGATCCCCCGCTCGCTGCCGCCGGCTTCGACGCCACCTGAATGTAATCTAGTCGCGGCCCGCCCAGTGTGCTTGTCGAGACGCAGGAAACCTGCTCGTTGGGGAACTTCCTGCAGTCGGACTCGTTGGGGTTGCTGAAAAAAGTGAAAGCCTCCGGCCAAGTGCCGCGGCCAACCAAACTCGGCAGAAACTCGAAGCGGATCGTGCGCATGAACAAGATTTTCGTATCGTCGCGGTCACCAAAACGGGGATCTTCCGCCACCTTTTTCGCAGTCAGCCCGGCGCCACCATCTTTCAACTTCTTCTGCATCCACTCGCCAAAGTTCTGCTCCTTGTCCTTTCCGGAGCCGCCCTTCGTGGTCCTGCCGTTGCCGGGTCCGCCGGACGATCCCGGCGAGGACCCGGCGCCAACAGCACCAGCCCCAGATGAAGCTGCTACTGGCTCACCCCCGCCAGCTGCAGCAGGCTTCCCTTCGCCCTTCAGCTTTTTCATCGTCTTGCCCGCTTTATTCTGAGCATCGTCGCTGGTACCAGTCTGACCCGAGCCCCCTCGACCTCCTGCTCCTGCGCCATCGGCCTCGCCGGGGAGAGGCTTTGTCTTCCAGCCTTC
Organism: Amoebophrya sp. AT5.2; assembly: GCA_005223375.1. Classification (NCBI taxonomy): domain Eukaryota; class Dinophyceae; order Syndiniales; family Amoebophryaceae; genus Amoebophrya; species Amoebophrya sp. AT5.2. Next base: position 3,926 of record RXOD01005383.1, on the reverse strand, counting down.
CGCCAGTGGCGGCAGGGGGATTTTCGAGTTGACCAAAGCCGTCCCGTCGTCGCTCGTGGAGAAAACGTTGAGATGGTTCTTCCCGTGCCTGTCGTCGGCCTTTATGTACGACACGCGGCCGGGATTCACGCTCTTTGACACCGACTCTGCGATCAGCTGCCCGAAGTCGCCGGCTGCGGCGTTTCCCTTTATTGCGTCCACCAGCGTCGATATTGAAGAGGCAGTACTTCCCACCGGCGGAGCGGGGGCCGCGGTTTGCTTGATTTGTTTTTTCTGCTGCTCGGCGGCTTGCGCGGCGAGTTTGGAAACCGATTCGACCAGCTGCTGCTCGGTCGATCTCACTTTACTCGCGAAATGGCGGGGGGGTTCTCCTGGTGGGCCGCCGTTGTCGGCCCATACGCTCACGCCCACGTCCTCAAATAAATTAGCCGGTTGCCTATCAGGATTCAGCGGTGGCAGTTTCGGCGTCATCTTCCCGTACAGCGGCACCCACTGTGAGTGTTTGTCGGACTTCTTCGGGAAGATAATTTCCATCAGCTCTTTCTTTTCCGGAAACGGCACAAAGCTCTTCGACTTCCAGGCCAGCGGGAATTTGGTGCGCAACGTGGTCATCGTGCGCTGGAACAGGTCGTTACTGTCCGGCGAGGGCACCTTTTTTGTGTCCCCCGGCTTTGTTTGCAGGGCGCTGCGGCGGAGGATCGCGAAGGCGTAGTCCTGGGCGATTTGAATCAGGGAAGACTGCGGCACAAACTTCATGCTTTTCCAGCCTCGGTCGGCGGAATCGGACGTGTTCGTGCGCACCACGGCTTCGCGCTCTAGAATGTCGAAGTCGAACTCCGGGCTGGTGTGCTGCAGGTTACCGACCAGCTCCGTCATTTTCAGGCCCCACGCGGTGTCGTGCACCAGGTCCGGGCGCGTGACGACATCCTTCACGACTCTGTTCCACGTCGCCTTTTCGTACCCCGTCCACCACCTCTGCAGCGCGGAGAGCGACGAAAATTGCTTCACGAACGTGACGTCCTCGTACAATTGATCGGCGTTCGCTGCAGTCCAGTTTTCAACCTCCAGCACGGAGTCCACGCCTTCTAGAGCAGCCGGCTCGCTTTCGCCGGGACTGATGAAGACGCTGTAGGAGAACTCGGCGTGAAGGGGCTTCTCCGGGTCCCCGTACGGTGCCGACATCGGGCAAAGCTGGGACTCGTGCGCGGCCGCCCCGGAGGCGCCTACTCCTGGGACTCGGAGGCTCGGGCAAACCTGGGACTCGGTGGCTCCTACTCCTTTCCGGCGCGTCATAATGCCGGCCATCTGCCCGTCTGCGTCGATACGGAAGACGTGCAGGACTTCGCTGCCGTGGCAGGCGAGCCGCAGCAGCTTGCCGTTCCGGTCGCGCTGCTCCGATTGCGAGTGAATGGAGAACAGCGGCTCCGGGAAGTTTTGCGGCCACATTCGGTGGAAGATCGGGTTCTCGGCAATTCTGGTCTGGCCGGTGCCAACACCCTCGAGGGGCTTCCCAGCGGCGGCCCGCGGAGATGGGAGAGCGACGGCTTTAGCGCTTGTCGCGACGGTTCCGGAGGATGTAGTTGTAGAAGATGTAGCGTTAGCCTTACCGGTCGCCGCGGCGGCCGCGGCTCCCTGCTCGGGTGGCGAAAAAAAAGAAGAAGGACTGTCCATCTGCAGTTCCTTGCGCAGCGTTTGTACGGTCCCCAGCAGCTTCTCTGACGCCTCCATGTCGAGACCACCCGCTTTTTGCTTGCTCGCGGAGAGAAGGGCCCCGACTTCATCGTTGACCGCTGCGACCTCGTGCTCCTTCTCGAGAAGGTCCCGGTTGACCACATTCGCGAGTTCGTCGGTGAACTCGTCACTTCGGTGCACGACCTCGTGCCAAAATTCGTCCGCGGCCATTTCCGGCGCGTTCCACTTTTTCACTTGCGCGTCGGGATTCAGAAAGATCAATTGCAGCCGGCAATCGTCCAGTAGCATGTACTCGGGAATAGGCAACTGCGTTGCGCCTGCCGGCGGAGGGACGCCAGCAGCAGTTGTTTCTGTTTCCCCGGCCGCTTGCTGCAACAGCGTCTTCCGTTTTGCTCTCCACTCTCTCTCGAGGTAACTCCGCACTTCCTCCTTCGAGAATTTCGCAATGGAGGCCGGCTGCGACAACGGGGGCGGCAGCTCAAACTCTTCGGGGTGCTCCGGGTCGAAGAAGCGCTCGAGGTCACTCATGTCCGTGGAGAAGGGATCGAAATTTCTCGACACGCCGAGCTCCTTCAAAGATGGGAAGGCGCTCCTCTCCTCCTCGGAGATCCGCTCAAGTTTCGTGCGTACGGAAGACCCCGAGTGGTCTTCGAGAGTCTCTCGAATACTTTCGGAAAAACCGGTACTACCGGTTGGAGCTTCATTATCTCCATCTACTTCGTCTTCGTCCTGTGCTTGCTGCTGGCCGTCACCGTGACCAGGGTCCCGGTCAACATCTGCACCATGTTCTATTGGATGGAGTTGCGCAGACTCATACTTTTCGTCAACCATGTTGTCCGTGTCGGCCTCGTCCAGGTCCGCAACATTTTCCTCGACCACGGCGCCGGATTTACGTGGTGCAAAAGCAGCAATCGCGGTCGCAGCAGCAAGGGCAGCTTCGGCCGGACCCGGACCTGTGGCCGTGAATAACCGCGCGCCATCGTCATCACCTCCACCATCACCATCACCTCCTCGAGTATCGACGAAAGGCTGCTCGCTCCCTGTGCCTGTCTCATCTCCGCCTTCAATTATCGGAACCCAGGTCTCCCCTTGTTTCTGCAGCGTGAGCGCCTCGGCAAACGATCTGGCGTGCATGACGCTCGGCGGCCCGGAATCAGAATTGGTATCCCTTCGCCGCGTAAAGTACTCCGATATCATCTGTGCGACTTCGCCCGATTTCATCTTGACGCCGAGAACCGTGTCGTCAGGCGAAGACGGCGGCGAATTTTCGCTGGCCCCCTTCTTCTCGCGGTCTGCGGTGCCGCCCGTCCGTGATTTCGCCGGAGGCGTCGTGTGCTTCGCCTCTTTTCCTTTTCCACCACCGCCGCTTCTTCCCACTGCTGCTGCTGCTGCCGCTTCTTCCCACTGTTGCTGCGCAGCGGCGCGCAACTTTCGGTGCGCTTCCCGGGCCGATACCTCCTCGTCCCGGACCGGCCAAGTTGGCCCAAGGGCAGCCTCTCCGTGCCCTCGAGGACCATCATCGATATCCAGGGCTCCACCACGCATCGATATCCAACTCCTCCACGCATCGCGCATCATTCGCAGGTTTTTGGCCGCGGACATTTCGCCGGCCGCAATCAGCTTCCTGGTGAGCCACTCCACCGCCAATTCGCTGGAAATGTCGATCCGCAGCAGCACGTGGGAAAGGAGATCCCCGTCGTGTATCTTCTCCTGGTTGCAAAACAGCGCCATCGAATCGAGCCGCTCCCGGTTGAAGCGGTAGTGCGGTGCGGACCAGGGTGGGATGTCGTGCATCGTCAGCACCGGCCCGAGGTCGACGTGGCTCCTTTTCGGCGAGCCGGGAGACGGCGGCCCGTCGATCTGCATCAGGAAGTTGAGCTTTAGGCCGCGGCCGCGGATCCGCCGGAGGTCGGGGATCCAGGCCTTTTTCTCCGACGTTGTAGCGGGCGGCCGTGGGAGCGTTGAAGTTGACGCTGACCCTTCGCCAACCGCTGGTTGCGACTGTGCTTCATGCGGCTCCTTAAGCGGGGGACGCTGAAGGTCGTGCGCTGCAGCTGCCTCAAACATCTCCATTCCTCTAAGCAACTCCTTCGCCGTCACTTCCGATACCGCGGGCGCACCGGTAATGCCCTGTCGCATCTCAACCAACTTGCGGAAGACATCCGCGGCAAAGCCCCTGTCATCCGAGGACTTCCCGACGGCCTTTCCGTCAACCTTCGGCGGTGGCGGGGGCG
>RXOD01005382.1:0-14408 GCA_005223375.1 Amoebophrya sp. AT5.2 | reverse complement strand
CCGGGTTGCCGAGGAGCCGACGGTCCGGGTGGTGCTGAAGCGCGAGAAGGAGTGGGGCGGCGGGGACCTGGGGGCGAACGACGACCCGGAACTGACGGCCGCGGCGCAGCAGCAGCTGGAGGAGGACGCGCGGGCGGCCTTGGCGGCGAAGAACGACGACACCGGGGCGGGGGACGACGGGGAAACCCCGGACAGCGGGGCGGGACCAACGACCACGGGTCCAGGAGAGGACGGCGAGCCAATCCCGGTGGTGACGGACCCGGAACTGCTGAACCCGTCCCCGGAGCAAGTGGCGATCAACCTGCGGATCGCGAAGCTGAAGGTGCTCGCGACGCGGCAGGCGGAGCAGCTGCGGCGGAACCGGATCAGCATCGCCCGGATGCACACACCCGGAACGACCGCGCCCGGGGCGGCCGCAAGGGAAGCAGATTCCTCGCAGCAGGCGCCGGAGGAGGTGCTCACGAAAGAGAGGTACGAAAAGTGCGCCACCGCACTGGTCACCGCGATCGCGACGCAGGAGAACGAACAGAAAGCGGCCATCATGCTGGCCATGGGGGAGCCGGACGCGGCGAAAAAATGGCTGGATCGGGATCCCTCGATCACAACAAGAGTCATGGACTCGTTCTCGTCGAAGAAAAACTCCGCGATGGAGAAAGTGAACGGGGGAACGGCCGCGGTGAAAAAGTTTCTCGGTTATGGGGACGAGGAGGAGGACGAGCAGAGTGGAGCTGCTGCGGGCGGGGAGGGCGAGGAAGGGGCGAAAGAAGCAGGAGACGCGTATTCCGAATACACACAAGACAAGGAAGAGAAACTCAAAGACGACTTGGACAAGCTGGACGCGGAGGAGGTGGAAGAAAAGTAGTGACGGGTAGATGGATCTACTTTCCGTTCCCCTTTGAATTGATTGGTGAGCACAAACAAAGCAAGTTGTGCGGCTGTATTAAATTGGATTTGTGTTTATTTGTGTATCTGTATCGAGCATGTACTATCTAACTGAGGACCAAAAAACAAATGCAGGAGCCAGTGAGCTGTAGACGTGCAAGACAGGGTACTTACGTTGCTAGCTGAACTGTTTTTCGCGGTGACTGCCACAGTCTCCGCCTCACTTGAGAACAAACAGAGACACAAGCAGGACCTACAACAAATTTAATGTGGGTTGCTGAATGATAGACTGTACGTGTACAATGAAAATTAGGGACGTAGTAGTTCTTTTGATTTTTTATAATATAGTCGCGTTTTGATCATTTTATATCGATTCGATTGTTTATCATTATCACCATGAAACCGTCAGCTGACCTTGACGAGGCTTGCGCGTCTCGCTTCGTAGGTTTCAAAAACAGGGGATCAAACCACCGAGTTTGTTGGGCACATAATTGTGCTCTTGTGCCCTCGTGAGCAACGGGGAAGACTCTAAGCCGTTTGGTTTCGTGCGGTGTGTGCTGTCTTGGTTGACTCTGGGGTTCAGAAAGTCGACATTCGCGCCCTGCGTGTCAGTGTTTCGATGTGGTGCCGCGAACTTACGTGTTGAGTCCTCTTCTGTTCGTGCTTTCTCTATTTTGATTCAGTTCCGCTGTTCCGCTCCGCAGCCCACAAGTTGTCCGCTGAGCCCGAAACGAACGCGCCCGCCCCCGGCGGAGCATCCCCACTCCGCGGCATAACCCTCCGCGTTTGTCAATATGGGAATGGTTTTCGTTCCAATGGCGCCTATGACTATGTCCAACAGCAACGTGGAATTTATATTCAATTGTTATCGTCACATCCTAACGTAACAAACTGTACACCATTAGCGTCACGAATGTGGAGGTCGGAGCTCTGCAATTCCCCAGTGAAGACACTGTCGTCACATCCGTGGCCAGGCTCGTCAAGAACATCTGGCTCGTCAACATCGTCGCGTGCGTCTTAGCTCATCGGTCCAAAAAATCCCAGCATCGTGCGCACCTTAAATTGTAAGCCGTGGAAGGGTTATTTTTTTCGTAACAACCAAGACCGCGGAATGGCCGTCAATATATCGCCACATCCGTGACCGTGGCCTGTCTCCGACGGACTGTCAATACTTAGTTTCGTTTGTCGTGGTACGTAATCGTGATTAATTATACATAGTCGTCCAAAGCGTGGTCTAACTGATGCAGATGCCTCGGCGTGTTGTTACGGGGGGACGAATCACACATGAGTACTTACAGGAGACCACACACCGTACCCGTAGCCATTTTGCCTCGAGGTACTTGTTCCATGCTGCGTTTCACGATACCCACCCAGCCCCATACTTTTTTAGATGTATCGTAACTATCAGTAGACCGGATAGCTACTTCTAGGCCGTGCATGTAGGTAGCTACTAGTCGTACTCTAGCTCCTCCTCCTCCCGGAGGCAGTTGTCGGCAAACGTCTTTTTCCACGACTCGGAAGGAAGTTGCGGCTTCTGTTCTCTGATGTAGCCCAACATAACAACGCGCTCATAATGACGCGGCGACTGCTTTTGAATTTGGTCACTTCTCTTTGCTGCAGCCATGACACGGGCCGCGTCAGCTGGGGGAGTCGGAGTGGAGTTTCTTTGCTGAAGAAGAAGAAGAAGAATGCGAACGCGAAGGGAGACCTCCGGAACGGCGATGCCAAGGAACAAATCCGTTTTCCGGAGAGGTACGGTCCTGCTGTCGTCCCCTACACCACAGACCGGCCCTCGAGGTCCCCTTCCTTCCTCAACCGAGCAGCGCCACCAGTGCCAGCACCTTCCGAAGGCGCCGGAAAGGTTGCAGGCGCTCTGACGAGTAACTGGCCAGTTGCTTCGTTCCCCTGGAAAAATTCTGAGTCTTCATTCCCGGTATTGCACGTGTCGGTGAAAGGGTTAATCAAGGCGTTGAGGAAGGTGGAGGGCAAAAGCGATTCGGAACGTGGCCGCGTCGCCTGCTGGTGGCTGCTGAAAAATTTGGAGGTCGTGCCCATGATGAAGTACGCAACGCAGGACGTCAGTGAGGACCTGTACCGGAAAACGCCGGTTTGCACGGATTACGCGGCGCTGGTGGCTCCGGTCGCTGCAGATCAAACATACATATGGCGCCCGGGGCCCAAGATGACGGCAGCGACAGTGAGGGCGTTGGAAGCTCCAAAGGGGGGTTTCTTCACGCTCGACGAGATCTCAGATGCGCAGCGTCCGGGGCTGCAACGGTTTCACAGCCTTATGTTCGACACTTGCTGCCAAGAACCCTGGAGCGGAAAAGATGTTAAGAGAGAGCGGTACCCGAAGAAACCCGCGCCACACGAAATACCTGGCGAATGGATGCTCACGGATTGGGATGTAACTCGGAGTTTTACAACTTCGGATGTAACGTTACTAACTCCCAGAAAAGGAAATTTCTTTAGCGTACGTGGAATTGATCTGACCAAGCGCGATGCTTCCCGGCATCGATTCCCGACTTCTTTTTCCCCGACCGCCTGGATGAAAGACCACTGGACAGCAGCTCTTTCCAGGACAGCCGAGCGAGCGCCACCAGCCGGCTCGCGAGCGAAGCCTTCCCCGAGCTGGATCGGATCGCACATGTGCAGGCAGGTCGTGGGGCATTTTGCGGGGCTTGCGAAACTGATGAGCGTTTACGAATTAAAAAAAGACGGACGCTACGAAATAAAAAAAGGCGGACCACCCCTCCGCCCCCCGAAGCAGGGAGACGCCGACGCGACGGAGGAGGAGCGTCGAGAATTCGTCAAGTCGCTCGTAAAGGCTCACTGTGAGCCCATGTGTGCGACCTTCGCGTCGGGGACGCTCATGGTGGGCGTCGATGAGCGGTCTGCTTACGATAAGCATAATAAGACGCTATACACGAACGGTCTGCTGGACGCCGACGAAGGCTTCGGCAAGAAGCACACCTACGACTGGCGGCCGTCGCCACCAGATCTGAGCCAGAAAGAGGGACAGGACATTGTTGACGCTCTGTGGCAGTTGACGATGAAGGAAGCGCTGCCGCTAAGAAACATATCAAAACAGCGTTTGAAGGTATTGCACCAGCACTTGTTCGAGACCTGCTGCGAGAAGTCGGAGGAAGCGAAAACGCGGGAGCAAACCTGCCGAGTCGAACAGGAGAAGGCTGAGCTGAAAACTTATTTACATAAAATGTCATTCTGGCACGAAGACGAAGACTGGACCCGGGGACCCGGATTCTGGACCGAAGACGAAGTTTACAACGGGACCCGGAGTGGTGATGCTGACGACGTGGACGAAAAAGAGGCTGGCGCCGAGGTCGTGGGGGAGGTGGCGGGAAAAAACTCCGGCGGGAAAAAGAAAAAGCTTCGAAACGCGGCGAAGTCTCTTCCAAATGAAGATGAAGATGACGGGGACCACGGGCAGTGCGGAGGAGGAGGAGGAGGATGTAGATGAGGAGAATCTTCTATCTTCTACGAAAGAAAGCCATCGGCTCTCGTGAGAATCAACTCCAGAAGAAGACCGAGGCAGTCAATCTCTGCGTGGTCCGACATGATACACTGCAAGCTGAGTTTATCCACTTCTTCTTGAGCGCTACGGGGGCACGCCATTTATTTTTCTAGGTGCCCGCACGGGCGGCGGCGAAGCTCGCAGCAAGGGCAGGCGCGCGGGGTGAGAGTCACGCGGAGTGATTGACTGGTGTTGATTTCTGGGCGGAGGTCGAAGGGGGCCTTTCTGTTTTATTGTCGTACTGTAGACGAGTGATCCAAACGCCTAGTCTCGATTTTTCAATTTTTCAAATTCAAAGTACTTCGTTCGGGTCTTCGTGTCCTTTCATTCTTGTTTTATGTTGACGTTTCATCATTCACGGGCAAGACTATAAAGCTAGCAATCTAAGGAGCCAACTCTTTTCCGTTTTGTCGCTCATCTCTCAATCATTCGCTCGGAGCGGCATCAGCAAGCTTCCAAATTCTTCAAAAAATTCTCAGATCGGGTCCAATCCGTCTTTTCATCGAGTGAGTCTACTTCTCCTATAGAACCTTCAATGCGGCGCCGGCGGACATTGCCGACTTTTGCGCACGTTGTTTGCATTTGCTTTGCCCGAAACAGAACACGTAAAATGTACCATTGAACGTCGTGATCTACATCTAACACTGCGCAAGCGATCGATGGATGTTGACTTTCGAGGGAGGTCATGCTCCTCCGGTCCGTTTCTCGTCGAAGATCACACGCTCATCTCGAATCTGATAATCAGAGCCAAGTGCTGGTGGTGAAACCTCTTTCAAGATGCTGTGTACTATTTTTAGAGTTCCTTGATGAAGAAGATGAAGAAGATCAGCACCATTTTGATCGCGTTCTACAGGTGTCCCTGCCCATTGTTTCCATTCCTTCTGCTTTCTGCGATCGTGGTTCTTTCCTCACCTGGCTCCCGTTCCGAACCATTGACTCCATGATACAATGTTGAGAAAGAAAGATCATGGAATTTGAAAAAGCCCAGCCAATAAAAGCTCGAAGCGAGCACTTATTGTTGAGTTCAGTTATTCTTATCCACCATACAGTCTACCTAGCTAGCTTATTGTTGTTGAGTTATTCTTATACCACCTATAGCTATACCTACAACGTCCTCGTCCCGGTCATCATTCCATTGATTTTTACAGAAACTGGAACGATTTATGCACAGCCCGAGCCGGTGAGCTACCTTCTATTTTGGTATAGTCGCGGAGGTAGTTATCATGCAGCTGCAGCAGCACCACCACGACCAGCAGCGGCCACTAGTTTTTACAGCGACACCTCCTCCACTACGACTACCACTTTCACCATCATGATGCTGATTCCTTCCGGCCCGATGGCCGGCAAGGGCAAGGGGAAGGCACCCAAGGGCAGCAGCTACGGCACGAGCTATGGGAGCAAGAACAACCCTTTTTACTCCGATGGCGGAGGAGGTGCGGGGCCAGTACCACCCGACCACTTCCTTCCCAGCAACCCTGGCCTGCAGAAGAAGTCGACGAATTTCGGGCGCGACGCCCGCGACGCGGGGCTCAACGCGTACGCGTCGATATGGCAGAAAACGCCCGAGAACGAGGTCGCGAAGTTTTCCCCCGAGCTTCTCGACGACATTTACAGCCGGCTGAAGAAGAACAACTTTCCGAAGGCGGACTTGATCGCGCTCGAGTTTTCCGGGCTGTTGGAGAAGTACCTCTGGCCGCACGTGCTGCGGGCGGAGATCGCGGACGACAGCCGGTGCGCGCCCGGCGACTTCGCCCCCCTTCCGCCCTCCCTGCTGGTTGCGTCCGCGCCGGAGTTCGCGAACAAACCGCCCCCGCAGCTGCCGTTCTGCGGCGAGGAGGTGTTGGTTTGTGAGCGCGAGCACCAGCTGGCGCGCAGCCACGTGATGCTCATCGTGCTCATGTTCCTGGAAAAGTTCCGCGACAGCGTCGACGGCTTCCGCTCACTAGACTTGGGCGGCGGGGGCGAGAAAAATGCACCAGGCGGCAATACCAATGGAACAAATAATACCAAAAGCAGGGGTCGCTTCGCGCTGTTTTTCAGCAGCTTTTGCGACCAGATGAACCCGCGGCGGACCGGGAAGGTGATTTACGACCCGGAGACCGGCGTCGCACGTCCCCAGGATCATCAACAGACAGACGCGTCTTCCAAGCACCAGGGGCGGCTGTCGAAACGGGAGCAGGCGGTGTATTTGCAGTTCCTCACGCACTGCTTCAACTCGTACGAGGAGGCGGCGATCCGGGACGCGGTGCTGAACCTCGTCGCGCTGCCGACCTGGCTGCACCTGGGCGAGAAGCGACTCGAGGAAGCGTTAAGTGGGAACAAGCAGTACCGGAAGTTCTGGAAATCCGTGAAAACAAAGTACGGCTTTGCCGTGCCGGAGGGCGACAGAAGTAGGAGATTTTTGCCACTAGAAAACGGAGAAGGCGATGGAGAAAAAGAGGAGGACGATGGTGAAAAAGGCCTAAAAGAGGAGTTTTTGACGCGCGAGCAGGTGCACGCGCGGGACTTCATGGCGGTGCTGTTGCGGGACTTTTTCGAGTCGCTGGAACAGCAAAGGAACGCGCCGATCACGAACGCGCTCCCGCCCTTCTTCATCCGCGCCACAGAGCGGTTCCTGGAGCTGCTGATCGACCTGATGAGCCAGCTGCCGTTCCGGAAGTGCTTCCGCCCGCTGCTCGCGGACAAGCACTTCGTGGTGCGCATGCGCGAGTGGATCGGGATCATGCGCGCCCGGTTCGCGGACCAGAGACGCGCCTGGATCAAAAAGGGCGGGGGCAAGGGGGCGCTCGGAAAGGGTAGGTTCAACAGCTTTCCGCCGCCGGATTTGTACGGTGGCAAAGCCGCGGCCCCGGCCCCGCCGCAGCAGGCGAAGATGGTGCGCGTGACGAACCCGATGCTGCCGGGGGCGCCAAGTGCTGCCAAGTCCTCGGCACCCCCACCCGCGGTGATGCCGCCGCCGCCGCCGGCGAAGTCCTCCGCGCCGCCGCCTAACTTCAATGTGCAGGATTCTGCGAACAACCCGCTGCTTCCAACCACAGACGAGCTCGAGCAGGACGCTTTATGGCTGCAGCAGGCCATCTTCTCCGGGCAGGGCGACTTCCACTACGGCGAGTTTGGTGCACCACCTCTGCCGGAGGAACCGTTGTTCACCACGACAGAAGACGGCGACGGCTCTGGTGGAGCCTCGGAGGTACCAGAGTTTGAACCCACTTCCAGCGCGCACGTTTACGTGCCGGACGCGATTGTGGACCCCCGCGACGAGGTGCAGCAGCTGGAGGAGTTGCAATCGGTTGCGGGCACCGTGAGTACCGCCGCGGGCACGGCCATTTCGTCCAGAACACCAGGAGCCGACGCATCAGAGCAGGAGTTGCTTCAGGCCGGGTTGGGCCCGACGTCTGACAACATGATCTTTGCGGGCGGCATCTACCCGGAAGACGACGTGTGGCGGCTGAGTGAACAGCTGCTGGGGATCTTAGAGTTCTACGAGCAGTTCGAGGTGGACGACGCCACGGGCGCGAGCCTGCACCGACAAGACGTCCTGCAGCAGCACTACGACGACCACAACCGCCTGCGCAAAATCTGCTTCGCCATCAGCAACGGAACGAAGGACGCTGATGGCGAAGCAGACGGCGGGGGCGAGGGAGTGCTGGATGCAGAGCAGGTATACTCAGGAATAATTGCCTTTGACTTTGTTGTACTTGTTTGTATCTTCAGAGTAGGACGAAATCAGGCGTTGACCATCGAAACTTCGTCGCTCTCGCTTTCATCGTCTCATAGCTCCAAAACAACACTGATGATACTGCAGGCCCGGTTGCAGCTTTCTTTTGAGCACCACTCGTCTCCGGCCGAGATGCGTAAGATCGCGCTTTCGCACGTGGGGGATTTTCAAACTAGGCCCGAGCTCCGCGCCGTCTTCGCGAAGCTCTCCTACCACACTTTGCGCGAGATTTGCACTCGGCTCTGCTACCTGGACGTCAGCAAGGAGGCGGTTCTGCAGCAGCTGGACCACGACGTCACGAGATTCTTGGAGAAGAACCTCGAAGAAGAACAAGCCCCCGCCAAAAACTCTGCAAAGAGGAGACGAAAGCCGAAGGCTTCGAAGCAGGAGATCGCGATGCGCAAGCTGTTCTTGGAGGTTTTGTACCAGAAGCTGGAGCAGAAGACCGCGCAGCTCGACAAAGTGAATGCTTTACCACTGTTCCCCGCGGAAGACATCGTGTGGGACAAGCATTTGGTTCCCGACGAGCACTTCCAGAACGACCACGCGCTGGCGCTGCCGAAACTGAACCTGCAGTTTCTCACCATCCACGACTACCTTTTACGGAACTTCCACCTGTTCCGGCTGGAATCCACCTACTCGATCCGGGACGACCTGCGGGACGTGATTCCGAGGATGCGCGCGGTAGGGGAGGAAGTCTTCTCAGTGGACAACGACGCCGCGGAGCGACGGGTGCGCTTCCTGGGCTCGGCACGGATGGGGGTGGGGGTGGACGGATTCAGAATCATGGAAACGAAGCCGCCACGAGTCGGGGAAAAAGCGCCCGCGTCGGTAAGAAACAATCCCTCATTTTGGAACAATCTGGTGAAGCGAAATTCTAGAGCGGTTTTCCAGTACGTCGTGCTAGACACTGTCTCACCGTGGTCACCGTGACCGTCTGTGTCACCGCGCGCTTAATCTTTACGCGTAATCGCAGACATCGTTCGTGACCAAATCACGTCGCGGCAATTTTCAACATGGACATTCATTTATTTTCGACCATCTAATCTTTTCTCCTCTCTCTCTCCATCGCCAGGTGAAGTGCGAGATTCGTTTTTCCGTTGCGGGTATCCGGTCCCCTATTGTGCAGCGTGAGTGGAACCAGATTCGGGAGCACGACGTGGTCTTCCTCGTTGCCCTCGACCCGCCTTCCGAGCCTTTTCGGGGCAATCCCCAGGAGCTCGACAGCACCGAGTTCCCGCGCCACTTTGGCATTCGCGAGGTGCGGGGGGTCGAGGTTTTCTCCATGGCGGACGGGGAGAACAACGTGCTCACCGACTTTTCGGAGCGCCGCGAGCCCATCGGCGCGGACCGGATCATCAGCGGGTGGTACGATCCGGCGCAGTACCTGCTCGACAACGACCAGGACGGTCTGGATTTGTTCGGCGCGCGCTCGTTGCGGGGGTCGCCGTTCCACGTTCTGGTGCGGCGGAACCCGAAGGAGAACAACTTCAAGGCCGTGCTGGAAACGATCCGGGATTTGATGAACAGCAGCGAGTCGGCCGTGGTGCCCAAGTGGCTCCACAGGTTGTTTCTGGGCTACGGAGATCCGCTGGAAACGCAGTACAAAGTGCTGGGCTCGACGCCGGAAATCGACTTCCGCGACACATTCCTGGACCGCGAACACGTGTTCGAGTCCTTCCCGGAGTGCCGAAACATCGACGTGCCGGAAGACGCGAGGCCGCCGTTCAAGCTGAGGTTCGAAACGGGAAGGGAAGAAAGTGGAGGTGGTGCTGGTGGTGGGGACGAGGGAGATCAGGGGGAGCGGAAAAAGGACGACGATGTAGAGATGCAGGACACGACGGCGGTGGCCGGCGACGCGCATGTGGGGGAGGACTCGGCCGCGGCCGGCGCGCTCGCGAATGGGAATAAAGCCCCCGCGGAAGTACTCGACCACGCGCCCAACGGGACCACGAAGAAGAAGAAAAACAAAAAGAAGCCCAAGCACCGGCTCGTGGCTTCCGGCGGCGCAACTAAAAAGGACCAAGCTTCGCTCAGCGCGATCGTCGACCGCCGCATCTCCGGCTCCACGTATTTCACCAAGAACCCGGGGCCGTATCCGCACTGCCTGCCCAACCTGAACAAGGTCCGCTTCACGCCCGTGCAGGTGGACGCGATTCGGTCCGGGGTGAACGAGGGGTTGACCATGGTCGTGGGCCCCCCCGGGACCGGTAAGACCGACACGGCCGTGCAGATCGTGAATCTGCTGTTCCACAACTTCCCCGACCAGAAGATCGTGCTGGTGGCCCACTCCAACCAAGCGCTGAACGATTTGTTCGACAAGATCTGTCAGCTGGACATCCCGGAGCGGTACCTGGTGAGGTTAGGCCGCGGAATCGAGGAGCTGGACAGCGAGCGGGACTTTTCCAAGTACGGGCGCATCGATTTCATGCTGAAACGGCGGTTGGAGCTACTGGAACTGATGGGGAAGCTGGCGCGGTGCCTGGGCCAGGAAGAAGCGAGCGCGAGCTACACGTGCGAGACGGCGAAGTTCTTTTTCCTGCAGCACGTGCAGAGCGCGTGGGAGCGGTTCCTGGAAAACATTCAAATCGCGGGGGAGAACGGGGAAAACCTGTGGAAAGTAGTAGAGCTGCCACAGCCTAAGGCGGGCGGTGGTTCGGGGGCCGCAAAAGTGGACGGTCAAGAAATAAATGCGGACGGACAGCCGCCGTCCAAGAAAAAGCGAAAGCTCGACAAGAAGAAGGCCGCCGCGGCCGCCGCCGCGGCTGCGGAGGAACAGCAAGAGGAGTCCTCGGGCCTCTACAACGACGTGCTCGGGATCAAGGACCCCGTGGAGCTCCTCGAGGAGAAGAAAAAAATCTATGCGCGCGACCTGCTCGCGAGGCACGGCGGCTCCGTCGTCGCCGCGCTGTTCCCCTTCGCCGGGTTCTTTGACGACTTGCCCGCCGAGAACAGGCTGTTCCAGCCGCCGCCGTTCACCGCCACCACCCCCCAGTTCGCGCAGCACCTGGACGAGGCCGAGGGCTGTTTCCAGTACCTGCAGACGCTGTGGAAAGAGATCGCCGAGTGCCTGCCCTTCGAGATGCTGCGCAGCGGGATCGACCGGGGGAACTACCTGGTCACGACCCACGCGCGGATCATCGCGATGACGTGCACGCACGCAGCGCTCACGCGCGCGAACCTGGTGAAGCTCAACTTCCAGTACGACAACCTGATCATGGAGGAGAGCGCACAGATCCTGGAGGTGGAGACGCTGATCCCCATGCTGCTGCAAAAAGCGAACATCGCGGGCGAGTCGCGTTTGAAAAGAGTGGTGCTGATCGGAGACCACCACCAGCTGCCGCCAGTGGTGAAAAACAGAGCCTTCCAAAAATACGGACATCTGGACCAAAGCCTGTTCACGAGGTACTGACTCATCACTTTCAAGCTTTGATTTTATTGCCGACGTTCTTGGCCTCGACTACTTCTCGATCGTAGTTTAACGTGCACACTCACTTCAGGTTTATCCGTCTGAACGTCCCGCACGTGATGCTGGACGCACAGGGGCGCGCGCGGCCGAGCATCGCCAATCTGTACAACTGGAGGTACGCCACGATGAAGAACCTCCCCAACGTGACGCGGAAAATCGACTACCGCCTCGCGAACACCGGACTCATCTACGACTACCAATTCATCGACGTCCAGAACTACAACGGACGAGGTACGAGTCCGCCTTTCTTTCTTTTCTTCAGCGAGTTTTTCAATAAATTCTATTTGCAACATTTTTGTTGCCGCAATTTGTATTTCGCAGTCTTTTTCCAAGGTCCAGACCTTAGACGGCCTCCAATTCTTCTAGAGTGAGAGGATGGCTGCGATGGAACCTCATGCCTTGCATGGTTGAGACGGACATAAACATAATTGCTCGCTCCCAAAAAAAAGCTCGCATGACCTAGCCTTAGGAGGAAGTCACGAGGGCACCTCCCGCTCCCTCAGCGACGTGCCGCCCGGGCTCGTGCTCCTCTACCGCTCGTTTTCTTCGCAGGTGGAGCAACGAACAGCGCGGATCCTTGTTTAATGATGATCTGACTCTGAACATGTGAGCTTCGAGCAAGCCTCAATTATAAACTCTTGGTTCACAGGTGAGAGCACGCCAATGCCGTATTACTACCAGAATGAAGGCGAAGCCGAATACGCCGTCGCCCTCTTCATGTTCATGCGCCTTCTGGGCTATCCGGCGGGCTCCATCTCCATCATCACCACCTACAACGGGCAGAAAGCACTCATTCGGGACGTACTTTCTCAACTTTCACGCTGACGCTGGTTTGGACTTGTTTGGACCACACGACCTACTTTCTGTTTTCTTAATTTCAGTCTCGGACTCGGAGCGGGAGCTACAGCTAGAGCCAGCGCAGCGGTGCACTGCGAAACTACTACTACTACTAGCTAGTCTTTTCAATAAAACAATGGACGCCGAGCGACTCACTCTCCATAATTATCCTCAAAATCAAAAAATGAACTTGCAGGTGATCCAGAAGCGTTGCAGCTGGAACCCGCTGTACGGGTGGCCGAAGCAGGTCACGACGGTGGACAAGTACCAGGGTCAGCAGAATGAGTACATCATTCTGTCGCTCGTCCGCACCTCCGCCGTCGGCCACCTTCGCGATGTGCGGCGGCTGGTCGTGGCCATGAGCCGGTCCAAGCTGGGGCTCTACGTGCTGGGTCGCTTCCAGTGCTTCAACCAGTGCTACGAGCTGCAGCCCGTGCTGAAGCAGTTCAAAAAGCGCCCACTCTCGCTCGCGCTCTACAAAGAGTACGCAGAGGAATTTTGGCCGTGCGAGCGCTTCCTGGATTGCACCGATTCGTTCGCGGAAAAAAACTCGACACTGGTGGCGAGCGGAGTCGAGGAGCTGTGGAAAATCATCGGGGAAATGCAGGAGAAAAAAGCGGCACAACTGAAGGACCTGATGGCGACGGGAGCAGCAATCATGGAGGAGCCAAAAGACGTGGAATGAAGCTTCGTTCTGGTTCTCTCACGTCGTCGGGGGCCCGGTGGAGGTACAGGACCTTCGTGTCGGTGACATGTAGAAGTCGAGCACTGCAGCTTCCCGCGACTTCAGCAGCTGGAAGGTTGTGGCGCGAATGCGAGGACATGGTGTAGCCGAAGAACAAACGTTCTTCGCGCTCGTTCGCACGAGTGTCAAGCCGTTGCGGTTGCCGTATAAGAAAGTACTTCTAGCTAGTAGGAAAGTTGACCTCGAGCTTGACATCGTCACCGGCAAATAGAAGCGAAGATGGCCAGCATAGTATCAGTATGCATTTTCAACATTACCT
The DNA here is from genome assembly GCA_005223375.1 of Amoebophrya sp. AT5.2. Lineage (NCBI taxonomy): Eukaryota > Dinophyceae > Syndiniales > Amoebophryaceae > Amoebophrya > Amoebophrya sp. AT5.2. Next base: position 963 of record RXOD01005382.1, on the reverse strand, counting down.
CCGTGGGCACGAGACGCGAATCTTCGCGCCGCGCTTTTTACAAAAGCACTGGTAGGACCCACGAAAATCAGAATCAATTGCTGAATTTCGTCCGCGCTTGTTCTTGTACGCGCAGGAAGATAATAAATCGCTACATCGTAAATCGTAATACAATCCTCCGATTGAGACAAACAGCCTCCCACTCAGAAGAATCGCTGCGAAAAACAGGCACGTCGTGCCAATATCTTCACAGAGTTCATTTGGATTCATTTTCCAAACGGCGCACGAAACAGACGGGCGGGAAAATCATCCCTCGGAACAACGACAAAAAAAAAAGGCACATCAAGAACTTAAAGTTAAAAGCAATAGTGGACAACGAACTGACTCCGAGTGTTCATGCTTCTGTTACCTCGCAAAAAACGTCACCCGCGCATGCGCGCTTGTTCTTGACGAGAAAGAGAAAGATCGAAGGTCGGCGCAGTTTTTCCCGTTTGTTTCGCTTTCATGATGTGCCTGCTGGTCTGTTAATGTCTCTGCGTCTACCTTCTGCCAGCGGCCAGCAGAGCAGGTACTTCTTTCGTGCAACGTCTTCTAGACTAGTGATTGATGTAAGTACCCTACTCATTTGCGCACCTTAACTGTAGATTCACGGCAAGGTTTGCACCGAGCCAGCACAGAGTCGTCATACATATAAGTACCCTATGATAATCGTCGAAGGTGTGCCATGACAAATGGTTTAAGGTCCGGACCCATGACGTGACCTGACTACGTCCACGACCACCTGAAGCGATATAATGTCACGCACACGCCATTCTCGGAACTCGCTGTCGGATCAGGCATGGTGTTTTTGCTCCGTTTTTACCATCCGTCGACCTGCGTTGGCTTTATCAGCGTTGGCTTTATGTTACCCGTCATTCAAGCGCGTTTCCGTGGTGCGATCAGGACGCATAAAACAAAATACTTAGAGGCTGTCCAGAAACTCCC
>RXOD01005381.1:0-14424 GCA_005223375.1 Amoebophrya sp. AT5.2 | reverse complement strand
CCGCCATTCCGCGCTGGGGGTAGGCAGAATGGCTGGTGCTGGAGCAGTCTTTATTATTTGCGCTGTTCGCTAGTAACTCCCCTTCGTTCGCGTTCACCTCCGTGGACAACGGCTCTCCACCGCCCCGGTCCGGCGGATTGAAGGCGGCGTAGGGGGGGCTCGTCGAGCTCGTGGACCCGCCCACGGAGTAGTTCACGTTGGATCGTTTGCGGCAGCGAAACCGCCACGGTGCGAGGATGCACCACTCGTAGTCGTGTCGGTGCAGCGTCTGAAAAATCTCGCGCAGCAGCAAAATCGACTCCAGCGTGAACTCCAGCCCCAGCCGCCATCGGGAGGGCCCCCACGTCTGCGAGACGACGTTCTGGGGGATGTTGATCGTGTGCGGACCGGAGTTTCCGCGCTGAAATCGCGAATCGGAGCCCGTGGCCGCAGGTATGATCGGCGGAACGCGGTCGAACCCGAACTCCTTCGTCTGTCGTGGGGGGCGTTGCGTTGGTTTACGTTTATATTTTTCAGGCTACTTATATTAAATGCTCTCAAATCAACATCAGCATGATCATACATAAATTCATAGCTTCAATCGACCCCAGTATACGAGCTCCTTGCTTTTTCCTTCTGTGAGCAGCACCGGTGGTCGGCTCGCGTTTTTGTGGCTGACGGGCAGCAGGTCGGTGAAGCTGGAGCGTTTCGACCGCCGGTTCATCAGGAGGTGGTACACCACGCGCTCGTCGCTGCTCAATTCCGCCACGGTGATCTTAGAGGGGTGAAAAACCTATTTTTGGCGGCATTTCTGGCCGATGTGGCTCATCCGGCTGTTGTTGAGACCAAATACGAGACAAAATACCAGAGTGGAAATAGAAGACGACACAGACAACTTCTTGGCGTCTCCGATGGGCGTCACTTTGGGATGCTTGCTCCCCCCTACGTAGCAGGAGCACAACAGGACTATAGATACGAGACAAAATATTACACGAAAAAATACGAGACGGAATACAAGACAACACAGCCCATCGCCACCACGGTCCATCGATCATACGAGACCATAGCTACGAGAGGAACTACATAGGACCGCCACCACCAGGAGGATGTCCAGGAAAATAGACTATGATCCCCGCCTTAGTGATCTTCTGCTCCATGTCGAGCCCCAGCTCGCCCATGTCGCGCTTGATCTGGTCGTCCAAATCCGCACTCGTGCCCGCCGTCCCCCTCCGCAGCAGCACGGGGCCGGCGGAGAGGTACTCCGGGAGGCTCACCTTGAACCACTTGTGCCCGCGGATCTGGGGAAAGTTGATCCGCTTCGTGGGGTCCACCACCAGCATCTGGACGATCAGGTCCTTGGCCTCATTGGTGAGATGCCCGGGCAACGTAAAGTTCCCGTGCTTGATCTTACGGAACAAATTCGGCACGTTCTCGTCGTCGAAAGGCAGCGACCCACACAAAAGCGCATACAGAACCACGCCGCAAGACCAAACGTCGACCTCGGGACCGGCGTAGGCTGTTTGTGGAAGTGGAAGAAGATTTCCTGATCCGGATAAGTACACAGACAGTCACGTCGTCCTTCTCTCTATGACGACGACGAGCGAATTTCAACCTACTAGAGTTTCACGACGTCCTTGTCCTACGTAGCGTTCTTCAATTCAGAAGACCTCTGTAGCTAAAGAAGCTCGGTGAGCAACCTTTGCCGCTGACTACTTCTGGCGACGCGTAGTTGGGGCTTCCGCAGCTGGTTTTCAGGAACTCCCCTGTCCGCATGCGGTTCGACAGCCCAAAATCCGCGATCTTCACGTGCAGGTTTGTGTCCAGGAGCAGGTTTTCAGGCTTCAAATCCCGGTGCACGATGTTGTTCAGGTGGCAGTACTCAATCCCGCTGATGATCTGCTGAAAAAACCTGCGTCCCTCCGACTCCCGCAGCCGCAGTTTGTGCACGATGTGGTCGAACAGCTCACCGCCGGGCACATACTCCATCACCATGAAAAGATCAGACGGCGTGTCCAGCAACTCGTACAGACGAATCACGTGCGGGTGGTGCAGCAGTTGCCTGTTAATTATAGAAAGTTCATGAAGATGAAATTGAAATCATGCGAGGACTATCATGACCTGCAAAGGCAAAGGCAAGCGAAAGCATAAGAAAGTGGCAGGTACAGGATGGTGATTTCTCTGCGCACTTTTTCGTGCATGTTCATGGTCTCCATCTTCAGCTTGTTCACGATTTTGATCGCCACCTTCTCTCCCGTCAAGGAATGCTCGGCGAGCTTCACCTTGCCGAAAGTGCCGACCCCCAGCGTCCCCCCCAGCACATACGGACCGATGGTCACCATGGTCCGCCTCCGCTGCGCCACTAGAGGTTACCTTCACTTTCCAGCCAATACTGCTATTCCGGCGATGGACAGTGGACGCCAAAGCCAAACCCCCAACAGCGTACGGCTTATGAGACGCGGAAGCAGAAACTGAGGCACGACGAAGCCGCAGCACCACGATGTTGGCTACGGCGGGTGCGTCACGTCCGCTGCCGACGAAGGCGCTGGCGCCTGCCTGCTCCAGTCGCGAGTGCTTCTACAAAGCTTCTGCTCGTCGACGTTAACAAAGACAACCATCTTTCGCAGCGACCGCATCTAGGTGTAGACAGGCCCCCTCGTGGTGGTATTCCGGAAAAGCTGCGCTGCACTCGAATGTAATGGAAAACGGCGTGCCATCTGCCGCGCAGACAATTTGGTTTGGGGTCTCCGTAGCGGTATTCGCGGCCTTGTCCGCCTACCGCGGCTCTCGGGATCTACATTTATCAGCGCAGCAATGTCGCAGCTGCAAACGCGCCGCAGGAACGCCACGCGGTCTGCGTGGGCGTCACAACGAGGCACGGTGTGCTACGGGCGAAAATCCCATTCTCAGCTCGAACGAATCAACGAACACGCGACGTATCTTCTATGGGCTTTCTTACACGACGGACCTTGGAGATGCGGGCGTAAGAAAACGTGTGAGACTGACCTGTTGAAAAGAAAGGCAAGCTATAACTGTGGCTGTAGCTGTACACGCAGCGAGCTCCTTAGTAGCGCTCCTTGTCTTTCTTCCGCGTTGATACGTGGCTAGTGCTAGTCCGCTCAATGGTACGGCCAGAAAAAAGCCAGACGCGTAAATCAACTTCTGTGTAAATCTTCAGTATCTGACCTACGCTCTCAAACCGGACGAGGATGCAATGCCGTGGGACCAAAAAAAAAGGCCGACTTTGCTATTTGTTGCTTCGCGATCCGTTTGGGCGATGACACTTCCAGAACCATTGGCGATATACTGCCACCCAGCTCCGCGCTACCTACCTCGCCACCACGCTGGTTCACTTTCTCATTCATTGTTTTTGATTCGGTCCCAATTCCCAAACATGGTGAAAATGTCGGTGACAACTCTCTTCAATGTCTTTAACTTTGTACATGTACAGTCAGATAAATTCATTATTTTTGACTCGTACGAAGTCGACATGCGGTCTCTATGCAAAATAATCCGTGCTGCGCAAAGAAAAGCGCGAACACGCAAGCGCAAAATGGTGCCTCGATTCATCTTAATAGCGCCAATCATCATATGCTACGACTGTCTTGCGTTTTACTGATCACTTCCGCACCAACGTGCGTCACCTTGTGTGTTACTCAAAATTCTGCCATCAAGTCTGTCTGAATTCCGGCCTGCGGCGTGGTCACTAATTTATATATTGGTTCAACCCCAATGCGGTCTTCGATCCCGGACGTTTCAGTCCACACCATTCTCGTTGCGACTGCTGTTCGTGGACGAGCGCTGTTCTGAGAAGTAGAGACTTCCCGGCGCCATCGTTGTCTGCGTCTCAGTCGGCTTGGCGAATCTGATGCCGCATGGTGTGCAAGAATAAAGATAGATGCAAAATAAGAGTCTTGGCAGCCACCGTAGCGGGCCCGTACGAGAATACGGGGGCGATGGGAAATAAACGGAAACTGGGCCAAAGCCGGGAACAACCGGAGAGCTCACCACGGATAAGTACAATAGGTACGTACTAGACGTTGACGGCTGCGGCTGCGCTTGCGGAGAATAGCTAGTACAACGCTGGCTACGCATTGTGAAGCAGTCCTCTCACGAAACCAACCATCTACATGTACCGTCCCGGCGAAGCGGCTCCCGCAATCGATGGCGAGTTCAACGAGGAATTGGCTCCGCCCACCACGTGCGGGTAGAAGCCCCCTACCGAAGTTGTTCCGTCGCGGCCGCGCGAGCTCCCCAACAGATTCGTCCCCGTGACCGGTGACTTCGGGTATCCGGAAACCCCGTTCCGCGCCGCGTTGTTCCCGATGCTTGTCGGCGACATGAAGCTGTTGCTGGTGGTGTGAGTGCTGGCACCGTTGCCGTCACCGCTCCCGCGTGCGCTGGGGGTGAATTGGTGTTGGCTGCTGCTTCCCCCAACTGCCGCCATCAGGCTGACGCACTGCTTTTCCACTCCCTCGATCTGGCTGGCGATTTTCGTCTCCAGCTCGAGCACCTTCAGCTTCAGGTTTTCCACGCCCTTTCCGCAGCCGTCCTTCACCGCTTTCAGCTCGTTTTTCGACCCGGTTTCCACCCCCAGCAGCTTCTCGAACACCTGGGTGGAAAACTTCTCGAAAATCCGGTGCGTCTCCGTCTCCGCGTGCTGCTGCTTCTGCTTCAGCTCGAAAATCTTCTCCGCCTCCTCGGACTTGAACACCCGTATCTGCTCCTCTACGAACTTGCGCACGCGGACGTTGGTCTGCTCCACGGCCGCCTGCAGGTTGGAGTCCTCCGCGGTCAGGTTCTGCAAATCCTTTTCGGCCACCTGCTGCCGCTTCTCCAGGTTCTTCAGTTTCGTGAGCGCGGCCGCGTTGTTCTGGGAAGACGCGTCGCCCAGCTTCGCCACGTCCTTCGCCGCAGCCTCCTGCTTCTGCGCCAGCGACGAAACCTTGCGATGGATTCGACCGATTGCCTCGGCGAGGAATTGGTTTTGAGAATGGACGCCTCAATTGATTCAATGAAGGTGTGTAAATCGGTACGAGGACGCAGGAAAACCCAGAGTGCTGCTGCGGACAATGAGGCTGCAGCAGTAGAGGGAGTACTCCTGTATAGTACCCAAGAACTACCACAGCAGGAGCAACCCAAAAAACCGCCACGACTACCTGACCCCCGATCTTCCCAAGTTTTTCCTTCACTTCCCGTCCCTCTGCCTGCATCTTGTTTTCGACGGAGCCCGTCCACTCGGCGATATCCTCGGTCAACTGCGACTTTACTCCCTCGATGGCTGCATTGATCAGGCCGATTTGTTTTTCGAGGTTTTCACTCGCGAGGACCTTTTCTCCTTCCATCTGCTGTTGCATTTGGTCTTTGCACTCCTGCAGCTTCTCCTCGTTGGCCTCGGCCTGATTCAAAAGCCCCTGCTCTTGCGCCCGGAGCTGCTCCTGCAGCTTCGACTCGGCCTGTTTCACCTGTATCACCGGCGGTGGTAAGGTCGCGCATTGCTTAATAGCGTGCGTTTGTCGAAAACAAAAATAACGCCACCTGCAACACTAACAAGTATTTACTTTTTCCATCTCTGCTTCCACGCTTTCGATTTTGAAGTCCATCTGGTCGTGTAAAGCTGATCCGCACTTTTTCACTTCGCTCCGGAATTCCTTCTTTGCCAGCTCCAGCAGTGTCCCCAGATTCCCCACCTTCTTCTCGAAGTTCTCTGTCAACTGCGAGGTCTTCACCGCGCTCGTGTCCGTCAGCACCGCGATTTCCCCCGACAATTTCGCCTCCACCTCCTTCAGGCTTTGCGTCAGCTTGTGCAGCCTCATCTTGTCCTCTTCCGCCTTTTTCTTCCGCCACGCTTCCCCACTCTCCTCCGACCCGTAGTACTGCTTCGACAGCTCAGTCAAATCCGCAAACAGCCCCTCCAGCTTGTTTCCGTGCACGGAGGAAACCTCTTCCAGGTCCTTGCGCAAAATCCCGCAGTCGATCTGCAGCGGCTGCACATACTCGTGCTTCGTGAACTCCAGCGCCGCCTGCACCCGCTGCTCCGTCTTCTCCCACTGGGTTTTCAGGTTGTCACTGCTCTCCTTCTGCACTAGTTCGAACCGCTCCTTCATCAGGTTCGAGATTTTTTTGTTCACCGCGTCCTGTTTCTGCTTCAGCGCCTCCATCGCGTCGCAGATGTGCGACACCTCGTTCTCGATTTTAGTCGAAACTTGTTTTTCGAAGTCGCCCTGCTTTCCCTCCAGCTGCTGCAGTTTTTCCGCCAGAAACTCGTGCTTGCACTTCCCCTCCGCCTCCAGTTCGGGCAGCCGCTTCGTCTCCAGGTACCGCAGCCGCTCGCGCACCTCCGCCAGGTCCTTCTCGTTCGCGTCGCTCGCGAAGGCCGCCTTCTCCTCGATCGCGTTCGTCCGCTTCTCCAGCAGTTCCTCGATCTCGTCCACCACCTTCCGGTCCAGGCTGCGGTCGTCCTCCAGCTTGTGCAGCTGCGTCTGCAGGATCCGGAACTTTTTCTCCAGGTCCACGCCGAACTCGTTCCGCCACTTCTCCACCAGCTTCGCGCTCTTCTCCAGCCCCGGCAGCACCACCTCGTCCGACAGGTGGTGCAGCTTGAATTCCAAATTGGTCTGCTTCTCCCGCGCGGCGGTATCCACGTGCTGGATCTCCGCGTCGCACCGCGCCGCCACCTCCCGCACGAAGTCCGCGCTCCACTGCTTCAGGTCCCCCTGCACCGCCTCCAGCTTCTTGTGCAGGTCCTCCACGTCGGTCTGCCGCCCAACCTTCTCGGCGTCGAGGGTCTTGGAGAAGTACTCCTGCGCGGTTAAAATCTTGGTCTCAAACGAGCGCGCGTTGGCGAGCAGCTTCGACTTGCAGGTCTCCTCGACCTCGAGGATCATGTCCCGCATACTGATCTCGGTCTTACCGACACGGTCCTGCGTCTCGCGGTACTTCTCCTGGAACTCTTCCTTGGAGCGGAGGACCTGGCAATTCGTTCTATCTAGGTATTAAATTGATGTTCGCCAGCGCTTCAGTTCTGGTGCAGATCTGTGTTCTTTGTCTCTTCATCCTCAGTCAGAGAACTTTGAAGACGTCGTGGAATGGGTCATCATATCGAAAAACGGACTCGGCACACTGAATAAAGTATTGTCGACTTCAGTTCTGGTGCAGATCTGTGTTTGTCTCTTCATCCTCGGTCAGAGAACTTTGAAGACGTATTAGAGTGGGTCATCATAAGAAAGAGAAAGTCGGATTAGTTCGGCTGCAGAATTGAGTGGCGCATCATCATTATCATAGATACGGCAGTAAATTGCAGGTCACCGACACCATGGACGCGTGCAACTAAGTGGTACATGACTGGCGCAGTCGAGCACGTCCCGGTACAGGAGTGAAAACTTTCGCTCCTTCAGACTGCTGCTTGTTTGGTTCGCAATCGACTGCGACCGCGGCGAGTAAATCGACGTGTTATGATGTTGACCACCCCCTCCCCCCACAGATAGCCCGCCGCCGATCTTGCTCGACGAATTCGGCCGCAGGTTCGAGTTGGGCTGGTGCCCTCGCATCGCGGCTCGCCGGAGATGTGGGGAGGAAACAGTGTTTGCCGTGTCGGACGTCGGAGAGAAGGCGGCCGTCGAAGACAAGAGGCGGTGTTCGTGGCTGGAAGTCTCCGAGTTGATGAATTCTGCAATCTTGATCAGCTCCCCGGGGGATCGAGTCGGCTCGGCGGCGAGGTTTCGTTTCCCCGTCGATTTCAGCGCCGATTTCAACGGGGAATGGAGCTGCGGTTTGCCGTAACTCGTGGAGTTGCTCACCGGGTACCGAGACGTCATAGGTAGCGCAGCATCTACTTATATGCTATTTATTGCTTCTTGCGTAGCGATTTCTGATCATAGGATCTGTGGAATGGATCGATGCCGACATTTTTCCAGTTGTGCGTCTGAAGTTTGCGTGGACGATGAACACGATCTCGCTGGGCTCAAAAGCCTTCCTATCATGGGGGGGAAAAAAGCACGAAGCCGCACAGCGCGTTGAAAAAACAAGGTTTTTTCCCGCCACAAAAACAAAGGGGCAAAAAAAGCAGAATAACGAAGACGGAACGATTCACGTGATCGGAGAGATAGATACACGAAAAGACTATGCTGATCCTGATGAAGAAACCATCCAGCAACCCGAAAAACAAACCGAGACCGCAGCCATTGCCATGCCAAGGCCAGGCTAGAAATAAGCGTCAAGAATTGCGGTGGCCAGACACCAACTGGCGTGCTTCACAACTCCGGCCACAGGCAGTTGCACCGTATTGCATCGGAATTGCCATGCAGGATCTTGCGCTTACCACGTGTTCCTTCGATATCCATGCACTGTGATCTTCAGCGTCCTCCTCGCCCCGCAACAAGGCTTTTGTCTCCACCAGCTGCGTAATCGAATAGTAAAACGGTCTTGAAGTAGTTCGTCTGAAGTGTGATATCAGACGCTTGCGAATCGAATAGTAAAACGGTCTTGATGATCTATTGTCAGCCTTCATTTTAGCAGGATCAGCTCGCGCCGCGCAAATCATAGCCTCAGCGCTTCGTGACCAGCCCTGCCGGCATCTGGGATACGATATCCACGATGGGTTCCACGCCGATTTCCTCCACGGGCACGCCGAAGTCCACCAGCTTCTTCTCGAACACGCGGAGGGTGTCGTTGAACTGCTTGGACGCGAGGTGGATTTGGTACTCCAAATCCTTGCACAGCGTGTTCTTCTGCTGCAGCAGCCCCTCCAGCTTCTGCGTGACGTTTTGGACCACGTTCGGGTCGAGCTTGGCGGAAGCGAGGACCTCCGACAACTGCACCTGCTTCTGCTCAAACTCCCCCTGCAACAGCTCCAGCTTGCGCTCCAGAACCTTGGGCGAATAAACGGTGGATTTTTAGAAACGGAATTTACGATCGTACATCAGTCATCGTCCGAGAAAGGGAAAACAGACAAACGAGTAACGTGAAAACCATATGACAATTCCTGGTACCACATTCTTGTATTCGCTGCGCTTCTTTACGTCTGCGACGCCCTTTGCGAATTCGTTGTAGAGGTCGTCCCGTTCTTTCTCGAGCTTTGAGAATTTGTCGTTTGCTATTCTCCAATGCCCATTCGCCTCCTTGATCTCAGTATCGAGCATCTGTGTCCGCGCAATCAAGTTCTTGAGCGCCAGCTTGTCTTTGCCGTATCTGGAGGGTGTTACAACGAAATACTTTTTCTTTGTTGGGGAATAAATCCCATGAAATCACACAATCAAGCTTACGATTTGAGCTGGTTCTGCAACTCCTGCCTGGTCTGCTCCTTCTGCTTGAGCGGCTCGGCGAGGTTTTGGTTCCCCAAGGTAAGAGACTTCATGCGCTGGAGGTTCGTCCGTTCGTAGTCCTTCATCTCCGCAATTTCGTCCTTCAGAGACTTTATCAGCTGCAGGTTGTCGTGCGTGATATCTGGTATGGACGTGGTGGCAAACTAAACAGTAGCGAAAAGGTGCAGGTGTTGGCATGAGGTTCAGCTTGTAATACTCAACTTCGAGTCCCGGGGGTAGTCCGTTACCGTATGCCAACTGTATAGCTAACGTACCGTTGTAGTAGCCTTTGATCTGATCGAAGGCCTCTTGGTGGTTGAACAGGAGGTCGTTAATGTGCTGGTTTTTGCGCTCCTCGATTTCATGCATTTCGCACTTTCTCTTTAGCTCCAAGTCCCGTTTCAGCTCGGCGATTTGGTCTTCGTAGTTTTTCTCCAGCGTGCCGTGGTTCGCCTCGAACGTTTCCCGAAGCTTTTTCAGGTTACCTGAGTTTCGGGGGACGGCGGACAGGGCTACTTCCTAGAGACTCAGACAAATATATAATTCCGGATTGCTTTTTATGCCTCTTCTGCAGAGCGTGAATGGATCGACGCCTGCTCGGAAGAGGGAGCATTGTGTCATCACCGTAAGAATATGAGAGCTTCAGTAGTTGCCAATCTGTCTGTAACTCGGTAAGGCGACCATCCCCATCGGTTCCCGCGGGATCGGAGAGGACTCCAGCTAGAAACAGGGTTTCTGTTCCTCCATCCCAAGCCGGATCAACATGCGACAGTTGACACGGTCTGACATAGGAGGTTAGACCCTACTAATGCTCTCTCGATAATGAACTGCTGCAGTAAAGTCTTCCGTGTCAGGTTGTTTTAAGGAATTGATAGAGGTTGGCTGCAACGGTGTGACCTCAGTGGAAGGGCACACTGCCATCGGCAATGTGGACATCATTACGGATTTTATTACATTTGAAGCTATGAGATCTTTCTCCAGCGACGGTGTTGATAGGGAAATGGAATGTACGTTCAAACCCCACTTTTAGCATCGCGAGGTCGCTTTGGTCAGCCAGTTTTCTCCCTTGGCCGTCCTGCTTCAGCCCGTCCTTCGCGGTATCTGGGGATCGTTGAAGATTTAAATGATCATAGTATCGGGAGTCAACACCTTGAAATCAGAGTGAGCTGGGTTTACGGTGTGGACTCATGGGCTCTCGCCTCATATGACCATCGTGAGAAACTTCGCTTTTTCTCATCACTTCAGAAGGCCCAGCTCTACTTGCAGATCCAGAACCTTCGATGAAGTATTTGTTTGATCGGATGACCGAATGCACGCAAAGTTGTCGTTGTACTGAGCGCCGTTATCTTTCGTTTGTGCACTTCCTTTTCGGCTGCTATGCTTTCCTCCCCGTCCGCCAACACCAGCCTCCGGTTGTTTTTGTGTTCGTACTCGAGGTTGAGGACCTTCTGCTCGTGCACCTTCAAATGCGTGCGGTGATCCCGTTCGATCATCTCCATCTTCGAGCACTTGTTCCCAATCTCCGCCTCGCACTGCTTCACCTCGTGCTTCGTGATCTCATAGAAGCGATGAACCTTTATTATTTGTGGGAAGGCGATGGACCCTTTATTGGAGGTGTCGTGTTGAAGTACATCTTGAGCACGAGCTCGTGGTCGAGGTCGTCTCCTCATCGAAATACAATCTGTTCACCATTAATATTTATACCATGTCGTTTTCGAGTTGCATGTAATTTCGCTCCTTCGCGACCTTGACGAGGCGGTACTGTAGGCCTTGAATTTTTTCGGTGAGCATCGGAATGGAAAGATCCCGGAACTCCTCGGGTATCTCCTCTTCCGGCTCTTCCTCCTGCTTCTTCTTGCCTGGTATCGGAGAGGAGTTGTTCGGATTACTGCAGTTACGCACACCGCTTTCTCACGTGACGGAGTAACAGGTTCAATAACATGGATTGAATTCACGGCGCTAACACAATCGGCATAGAGAAGTAAGTACTCGACTGCGACCTGGGGTAATTAGGCCCAAGCGTGGCGCGAATGTATCAGTATTGCTCGTAACGAGAACCCAAAACCCACAATGAGGGACAATAAGCCCTATATCGAGCTTGAAAAATTCCAGGGGAAGCGGAAGGCCAAGGCGTGAAGAACAATTAAAATGTAAATTGACAAATATAGCTTGATGTACTAAGAGACGAAGAAAACCGTACCTTTCTTCCCCATTTTCGCTGAGAGTGGGCGCCCTTGGCCGCTCCGCTAGTCGTTTCCTCGAGATGCCTCTTTCGCTGGAGTATGCGTCAGATGTAGGCTGACTGACTTTGCTTGTCCCTCACCGCAGGTTTCGCCTCCGCCCGCGCAACCCCATGGTTCAAAAATTTTTGCGTGATGATCATCCGTGAATCATGGGAAGTGCGCTAGAATTGCAAATGGCCCGCTTGAGGCTACAGTACGCACGCTTCTACTTTGTAAATGTTTCGCCAGCTACGTCCGCCATCTACCGTATAAGAAGCTTCTTCTGGCCACATCAAAACTATCACGAACCAAGCTTGCTTCTCTCCGCGAATACGACTCTCAAAACAACTCGTTGTTCCAAAACTAACTCAATCTCATTCGCCAACAATTCAATCTCAATGAGCGCGTCGCTCAAAGTTTGACAAGATCGCACGAGCTCGAACGAATCCACGAACATAGCTCAGCGCACGAGAGAAATGATTCTCCCAGATTATCACCAAGTCGTATTTCGCCGCACTTTCTTCTTCGATCCACAAACATGCTTGCAGTTGCACACGTACAGACGTAGGAATTCGCTGCGGCCGATGCTGGCGCTGATGCAATGAGCAATGCCGCCCGAATCCTCACACGCCAGGAGAGTACTGGTCCCCCGCCACCAGTACCAGAACCCTCGCGACTTTTACACAGGCCTCTGGACGCGCTTTGGATGAATTCAATTGAATTAATCGGATGGATAGAAGACATAAATTGTATGAAGATGAGAGCTCCTTTCAGACAAATGCCTCGAGTTACTTCGTCAGATGCAGGTGACCTGGCGCCGACAAAACGCCGCCGCCAAGTCAGGAGTCCGACATCTAATTAGTTTTCGTGTTTGATTCATCACGGAGAGAAAATGTCCGAGCAGTAGATCAAGCAGTAAAAATGTGCAATTGGCGACTGACGCCGAACGCTACACGCGGAACCCCCAAGCTGAAAAACCAGCCCAAGGGCTCAAGTGCAAGCGAGGACGCTAATTAACCATGCGAAGATTCCTTTGGCCACTAAACCAGAAAGTCAAGCGTTTCCATGAGGCCGAAGCTAGGATACGTCGAGGCAAAGGGTGGCGAGGAGATAAGCTGCTTTGTGATCTGTTGATTTTTGCTCGGATCTCTTGTTGACGGTCGAACGACAGGACACGATGTGATCAGATTCAGAACTTCTTGGGCACGAGGCTTGCGACTCGTCAGACGCGGGCGACCGAGCAAAGCAGAACGCTCTGCCCGGCCAATATGCGTCGGCTTCGTCATCTAATTTTTTGACAGTCATCCTTTAAAAAACCACTTGGACTTAGTATTGCAGATCGGATCCCTTTGGATTTTCATCCTGGAACACGGCACTCAAGCTCAGACAAATTCCAGTGCTTTGATGTTTCGCCACAGGCGTCCCCGCTGCGGGCTTGAGGGAGGCAGCGATCCTTCGCGGTGAACCCCACCACGCCTGACCACAGCCTCCTCAAATCTGCAAGCAGGAGCGTCCGCATCTACTATCAAGTCTTGTCGTGACATCTCGGCTCCGAGGGGTAAGTAATTCAAACGATCTCAGATCTGGGGAAGCCACTTTGCATTTCCATTCGCGAAGGACGTACTCTACTGTAGACATACTTTCAGATCTTCACAGTTTTTCGGCGCCAAACAAACACGAGGGACGACATGAAGTCAGCCTCAGACATCAAGCAAAAAATCTTCTCGGAACATAGTAGAACTAGTAGAAGCAAACGAATTATAGTTGTATAGCAGACACGTAGGGTAGTTCTTGCTGATCAGCAACCGGAACCGGGTAGAGCTGCTCGAGGAGTGACGTTTCGCGTGCTTTTCTACAACGAAGACGAACGGAGAGGGAGACCACGCAATGAAATTAAATGGTGAGGAATCGCTCCTCGACTAATATGTATTGCTATTCACGCTCACGACCTTCACCCTCTATTTATCTTTCACTAGTCCATCCCCATCATTTCCCTTTTCACAAGTCCATGATGCCCACGTGGACCATCATCACCTTCTTCATCTCCCTTGTTCGACAGCCCCCCTAAGATACTTGTGTCGTCTTCATCTGCCGCCTTTTCACCTCCCGCCTCTGCCGATCCCTCCTCTGCCGTTCCCGTATGAGATTGAGCTTGAGCTTCTGGCTCCGGCGAGGAGGCTAATCTTTTTCCCTTGCCCTTTCCTTTTCCTTTCCCCTTTCCTTTCCCCTTCCCTTTCCTCTTCTCACGCTCTTTCTCCGATCTTTTCTCTGCGTCGTGGTGCGGCTTGATGTAAAACAGGTAGGCCAGGACCCAGCAGACGAAGGAGAGGACGATGAGAACCAGCACCCAGACTAGCAGCGTGTCGTCGCCGGAATCGCACGACACGGCCCTGCAGTCCGGGCACGGCAGGAATGTCGACTGCGTCCCCGTCGGCGCCATGGCGATGCACGGCGTCGTGGTGGTGGTCACGGTGTATACTTGCTCCATGGGCCCCGCGAGCCACACCACGTTCACCCCCATTAGCGTGCTCAGGGCGCTCTGGAGCCCCTGCGGCGCGTGCACCGCGGGCAGGGTGCTCCGCGTGGCGTTGTTGTAGTAGAAACCCCGGTGCGCGAGCGGCAGCTGCAGCCCGTCTGCGCCCGGCACCACGGCCGCCACCGCGACGTGGTAGTCGACGAAGATGTCGGCGTCGCGGGTCGTTTGGAGTGCGCGGCGGCTGGCGCCCGCGGTCGCAGTACTGGTGCTGGTGGTGGTGGTGACAAAATCGGCGGCGGTCGCGTCCACGCCGAACGCGTTCAGGCTGGCCAGGTACCCTACGTCCACCGCCCCCGCGCGCAGCACGCTCGTGGGCCCGATGCCTCCGGCCGGGTCCCCGTGCAGCTCCGCGAACAAAGCCTGCCCCGCGCCCGCG
Source organism: Amoebophrya sp. AT5.2 (assembly GCA_005223375.1). NCBI lineage: Eukaryota > Dinophyceae > Syndiniales > Amoebophryaceae > Amoebophrya > Amoebophrya sp. AT5.2. Next base: position 12 of record RXOD01005381.1, on the reverse strand, counting down.
AACAGCGGCGCC
>RXOD01005380.1:0-14432 GCA_005223375.1 Amoebophrya sp. AT5.2 | reverse complement strand
CACCAGGCGCAGCCAGCAGCTCCAGCTCCGCCGCTTCTGCCGCGACCGCCCCCCCACCTCCCGTCGCTCCCACCGCCGAAAAAACTCGCGAGCAGAAGTTCTTGGGCGTGATTACGCGGCTACTATCCATCGCGAAAGACTACAACTCCGGATTTTACACGAAGTGCTCAGCCGCGATTCGCGAGAAGGCGGCGAAACGGTTGTGGGAGTACTACGGCGGCTGCCCGCCGGAAGCCGTCCCAGGAGGCACCGCAGGCGTCCCGGATTCCCTGCCGCATGACCTCATTGCCACACGCGCGGCGTTCAAAAACGCTCGAAAAACGGGCAAGAAAACGAAGGACAAGATCGGTTCGAAAGTGGAGGAAGCGCGGACAAAACTCGCAAACCTGGAAGAGGTGGACGAGATTCGAAAGGCGGTGGGGTGTGCCGCTAAAGCGGAGGCCGAAAACGAATGCCGCAAGTGGTCCAAGATAGGAAACGTGGAGGCTGTACTCGCCCGGTGCTACGAGTACTGCTGCGACATTATGGAGGCCCGGCTTGGCGACGCGTATCGCCACGTCGCTTCGACGCAAAGCGATGCGTATCGCTACATAGTCACGACCTTTCCTGGCGGACAGAAGCACCTCACGGACCGAACAAAGCGACCGCGCAACCACATTACAGTCGAAGAATTCGTACTGCTCGGCGAGCAGTACTGCGAAGCGACGTCAGACTGGGTTGACGCGATGCAAGAAGAATTGACTGGCTGCCCTGCTTTTCCGACAAAAGCCGCCAGAGAAGAAGCGGCTAAGCTGCTCTGGCGATACCGCGGATTTGTAATCGCCGTGGCCGTGGAGAAGATACACCGGGAGGGTCCACCGCCAGCAACAGACGATGGCGATGGGGAGAGCACAGCACTTCTGACTCGCGACGACGACGGAAAGGCACGATGGGGAGAGCACACTTCTGAGCCGGAAATACTCGCGAAGACGTTGGTGGAGTGCGGCTTTGGCACCCACCTTGCGCCACTATTGGAAAATTATTTGCTAGCTGCCCAAAAAACTTGGGAAGAAGAGGCAACCGGACTCGACCCCGAGGGCCGGCCGGCAGCGGTGCTCCAGACTTCTCTTCAGTTTTTCCAGAAGGTTAAAAAAGTCCGCGACGCCTGCCTCCAGTGGTGGACCGCGAACCAGATGTGCGAGCAGCTTTTTAGAGGTCAGGGTCAGCAAGATGACGGGGCCGGAGAAAAGAAGACAGGAGTCACGGGCAAGATGAATAGAAAGGGAAGGGCAGGAGCAGCGAGATCCGGCGCCAGCAGCAGCCAGGTGCACGAGGCTGCTGCTGGCGCTGGATCTCGCGAGGGCGAAGTTTTTAACGACAAACCGGAGCAGCGCAACGATAAAACCGCAGCCGACGATGGCAGTGATGCTCTACCGGGGGAGGTGATGAAGACCAGCAAGAGGCGAGCGAACAAGAGAAAAAACAAAGCAGCAGCTGCTGCACACGAACACGAATCAACACAAACTGCGGATGCGGAACAGGCGTCGCACTATTCTCCCCTGCTCCGCGACGGCGCGTTGAAAGTAGAAGGTCCGCTCGGTGATGCGATACAAGAAAAGGCAGGGGAGATCACTCGAGCGTTGGGAGCGTCCGAGTCCAAGCTGTTCCCCAACCCCACCGATCCACTTTGCAACGAAAGCGTTCGCAAGGCCGCGAGAGAATACGTCTCCTATCTCTACAACTTGCCGGATAGTGATACTTATAGAGCCGCTTTAAAAGTATATGACGCCAGCGACTTCGGCCGCGACTTCGCCAAACGTGAAAGGGACGCACTCCCGGCCTGCGAGGCTAAATGCCGAGCGGCCTCCGCGGAGCTCGAGGATGCCGTACTTAACAAAGGCGCGAAGGCAGTGGAGCGGGCAAAACAGAAACTCGAAGAGTGTGAGCGGCTGCGGGACATCAGCCGCGCCGTGCAAGACGGGAGGAGGAAGCTGCTGAAGCGTGGCGAGGAGCAGGGGCAGGCGCTGCTGGTGGCAGCAGAAGGCGACAAGGACACAACAACAAATGGAGAGGACATCAACGACAAGGAACAGGACCCGCCCCGTCGCGGCGCCGAGAACAACCTCTCGTCGGGTGCGCGCGCGACTTCAGCAGCAAAGGACGTCGACCCTGGTGTTGCAGTGGCTCTGCAAGTCTTCCAACAAGAGAAGCGGAAAATTGAAAACCAGCTCCAGGCCTCCGGGGTTGCTGAGTACAGAACGAGACGGGCGTGCATGGCGGCTTCAAGGCAGTACCTATTGTGGATGGCCGACACTGCGCAGCACAACAGACCGCTCGATGTGGACTTGCAGGAAGAAGCAGCCAGAGCCACGCTCGTAGATGAGCTCTCAGGACTAAAGGCAGCGCAGCTGGAGCAGCTTGTGATGAAAGGCGACCCCAAAGCGGCCGAGCGGGAGACCAAAACCGGGTTCGCGGCTGCAAAACTCCTTGTCACTTTGCAGGACATCCGGAAGATCAAGGACGCAATACGGAAGGGCGGCGCGAAGCTGGAACAAAGCGGGAACAAAAATGCTGCAGCGCCGATAGAGCTCCACGCAGAGGGAGAGGCATTGGACGAGAAGCTTGCGGCGATGGCAGAGCGGCTTGGCAGAGCGGCTCAATTGCAGGAAGAACAAGATGCTGTGGCGCTTTCTCGCAGTCCCATGAACAAGGATGACGACAGGGCCAGCCGCGACGGTGGTTCCCATGATTCGTCCATCACACAAACCCAAGTAGTGGCTTCGCCTTCGACGACAGTGGGAGTGGACGCGAGGGTCGGATCACGAGCCCCCGGTGCGGAAAAGTCTGTGACGGCTAGGGCTACCTCAGCAATAGGCGCAGGAAATTGCGAAAGCGAACCTGAACGTCCTCCGAGCTCGTCCTCGTCATCATCTCCCCACGTCGGCAAGAGCGAAGACAACGCGATGCTTTCCCCCAACAACACACAGGCGCCGAAAAAAAAAGAGAAAGACAAGAACAACACGAGCGCGAAGCCGGAAAAGGAGTCTGCTGCCGATCGCGTCGGGCGAACCGAGGAGGCCTCGAAGCAAGATCATGCTGGTGAACAACATGTCGAGGATCCACCAGACCAAGCAGAGCAGCAGCAGCCCAAGCTGGAAGACGATGACGTCGACGACAAGAAGGGAAAAACGGTCGCCGAGACCGACTCGGACTCCTGCTCCTCAATCGAAGAGGTCGAAGCGAAAGAGGCTCTACTACAACTCATGGATCAGCAGGTGCGGGAAAACGTCGCCGCCCTGAACGCGTCCACATCCAATCTGTTCCCCACAGATCGGCGACGGAGGTCAGATGCCGTCAACGCCGCGTCGAAGGAGTACCTGACTTACCTCCACGGCCTGGACGTTGGAGATCCGGACGATCCAGTCGTGATGAGGAGCGCCGAAGACGCCGCGAAAGAAAAGAACTTTGAAGGGGAGTGCCTCGCGGCCTCTAGGGCACTCGAGGACGCAGTTCTGAACAAGGGCGCGAAGGCGGTCGAACGCGCGAGGAAGAAACTGGAAAAGTGCGAACGGCTGCGGGACATCCATCGCGCGACGCAAGATGGGAAGAGGAGGCTTGCAAAGAAGTTGGGCGGGGAGGTTGCGTCGAAGCCCACGGCTGAAACCTCCTTGCAGGGTGGAAGAGACAAAGAGAAAATCGCCGGCGCGTACTCCTCCGGTGTCTCAGTCGTCGCACCACCACCTGCCGCAAAACGTAATCCGGAACCAGAGGTCGTGAAGGTGGACGACGAGACGCAAGAAAGAGAGACAGCAGTAGCAATTCTGCCAGCTGCTCGCGCTGCTCCAGCAGAACAATCCTCCCCACCCGAGACCAACGCTGCAACGACCGACGCGGCAGAGGCTGCTGGCGCGGAGCAGTCTTCCGTTGCGATCGCCATTTCGAAGCCGACGCGCAAGGAGCAGAAGAAGGCCCAGGGTCGGGAGCTGAAACGGGGCCGAAAAGCGGCGGGCGTCGAGGTGGGAGGGGCCATCGGCGGGGTCGTCCCAGCAGTCGTGATTCCCGCGCCGACCGCAAAAACACAACAGTTGACCATGGAGAAAAATGCGCCACCCGTTCTTCAGAAGGGGAAGCGGAAAAACGAGATCGCACCTTCGCAGAAAAACGAGAACGCCCCTTTCTCCAAGTCCGCGGACGTGTCGAAGAAGTCTGCGCCCAGCAAGCCTGCGATCACCGACGTCTCCGCGTTTCCGCCGCTCGTCTGCAGTGCGGAATCGTCGGTCACTGGAGTGGACTCTGCATGTGCTTCGCCCTTCGATTTACGACGCTCTTCATGCGCCGGCTCCGTCTGGCAGCGCTCCTCGCCGCTAGTAGGGAAAGAACCACACTCACAACCAGTTGTACCAAGGGAACTACCGGCAGTGGCAGTAGCACAAGTGCCTGGCCGCGCAGCAGGCGGGAGCGGGACGAAGAAAGCGTCCGCGACGGAGCGACCAAAGAGTGCCGCTGCGTCACGATCTCCAGCAGCATGTGCCAGCGCCGAGGACGAGAACAAGATCCAGACCGAAGAAACTACAAAAAGCAAAACTTCTCCCACCGGAGCCACGTCGAAAGACCTTGGTCTGCAGCCGTCGACGTCTTCGCAGACCAAGATCTACTACGGTGCGACTGCGGAAGGCGAACCTTCGCAGCCAGTCGAAAAAAGCTGCGAGATTGCGCGTCCCGACGCGACATGCAAGAATACTCCAGCGAAGCAGGCAGAGGCGGCTGCGGGCGAAGGAACGGCCCCTGGCGCCGCCGTCGCGATCAAAGCAGCGACCACAAGAACCAAAAAGGCGAGGCTGAATCCGGAGAAAACATCGCCATCGAAAGATGGGAAAGACGCGCAGTCGCCCGCCAAGCCGATCGCCATCGAAAAAGCCGCCGGCGGTATCGGTTTGGCGGACGACTCCGCCTTTCCGCCGCTCGTCAGCGCGGAGAAGCTTTCCGGCAGCGCAGGCTCGGACGAATGTGCAGGTGCAGGTGGGGGCAAAGCAGTCCCTGGGTGCGCCTGGGCGCGAAGACCATGGGCGGAACAAGTATCGGAAGCAGCATTTCCCAATCCTGCTCCCAGCGACGAGAACAAAATCGAGAGTACAAAAACATCGACTGTGCACGCGCCACCCGAGGACATGTCCCAGGTGCGGCAGAGCGACCGTGCAGGTGGGCAGGAGGAGTGCGGCAAGGAGCCAGTTCGGCACCTCCACGAAAGTGACGCCTCTTTGTCCCCGCAGCAAGAATCGGGAGTGCAGACCGAAACGAAAACCTCCGATCCGGTGGTCACGACTTCAGCGCTGACGGACGACTCCGCGTTTCCGCCGCTCGTCTCGGTTGCCGCTGCGGGCAAAGCGAAGGGAAAGGCTTCCGCGCCACAGGTTTCCGCTTCCGCTTCGAGCTCCGGCGTCAGCTACGCGGACGCGAGTAAAGGCAGTCGGTCGCCACGGCCACGTGCATCTGACCGGTGGTATAAGAACACCGTCAACAATGACAGGCCCGAGGACCACACAAAGCACGAGTCGGCCCAAGTAGTTGTAGCGGCCGGTGGTGCGATCGCGATGGCTTCGACTTCGAGACCAGCCGAAGGAAGTCTGTCCCGGCAGTGCGAATCCGCTTCCTCCGCTGAAAACGACCACCAGGCCGCGCCGCGCGACTCAGCGGCATCGTCACCTCCACCAGCAGGCGGTCCTGCCGCAAGTCGCGGACGCGCACCTGGTGAAATAAACCAAAACGCGTCGAGATCTCCGTCTCAGTCGATGAGGATCAGTTTCCACGTCACCGAGTACGACATGAACTTTCGGGGTATCCACACCTTCAACGACCACACGGAGCCGGTGTTTTTTCCCGCCATGCTCCGCCAGAACTGGGGGTTTCAAGACGGGGGCAATCGCAATGGCGATGGCACGAGTGGTCTCGCGGTGCACGGGTACCTTCCGAGCGGGAAGAAGGCGCTCAGCCTGTCAGAGACCGTAGTTCATCACGGGGACGTGGTCGAGGACTTCGCCATGGCTCCTACTGCCCGGGAGCTGAACCTGTCACAGTTCACCTCGGACGATGAATGCGAGGGGGAGGCCGCCGCAGTGGAGAAAACTTCGGCCTCCGCACTTCCAAGACCGCGCACCCGGCGCACCAGCCGGGCGGATTCAAAAGTCACTGTGGATTCCAAGAACACGTTCGATACGGGGAAAAGCCGCAGCTCTGGGATTGCGGGTAGGGGCGAGGGGGAGCACGAGGAGCAGGACGATGGGTGTGACGCCGACGTAGAGTCCTTCCGCACTGCGTCCGAGGCAGGTGAGGACCTGCACGACATGGAAAACGACGACCTTTCGCCAACCGGACAATCAGCAGAGACATTGGCAGTTGCTCGTCGCGCATCTTCGATTCCTTCGGCACAGTACACAAGATGCTGCCCAACGGGCAACGTAATACTTCCCGCAGATGAACAAGTTGAAGTTGAAGAACATCCCAAAGACACATCTTCATCTTCTTCATCTAATCAAGTGGCCATGGCAGTTGCATCGGACGAGGACGACCAGGAGGTCGCAGCAGCAGGAGCTCCAGCAATTGCTCTTGCAAGTTCGACCTCTCCCTTTCCACCTTCTCCGCAACCGCCCTCAGAAGAGGAGCCGCCGGTCGATCGTCACCAGCAAACTTCCCAAAGTGTTCACCCCGCGGAGTCTGCAGGGGTCGACGGCAGCTGTGCGGGCGCATCATCTTCATCTTCTTCACCTTCAGAATCGGATTCGGAAGGCGAGACCTCTTCCCCATCCGGTAGTGAGCAGCAGCAGCAGGATCTGGAACGAGAAAACGGGCAAAGTGGAGGACAAAATGGGGAAAATGACGCAAACCCTGACTCTTCCAGTGACAGCGACTCGGACTCCGCGACGAGCAGCCGCAGCAGCAGTGGGGAAGAGGAAGCTGCAGATGGTGCTCAACATACAGATGTAAACGAAGCATCCGCGTCGGCGTCCCACGACCCGCACACCTCCCACCACTCGTCCCAGGTGGTGACCCGCCGGACCTCAACGGGTCGCAGTTCTTCGAGAGGAGCTTCCTCCACCCAAGTAGAAACTCTCACCGGCGTGACTGCGGCGCAACTCCACGCAGCGACCTCTATCGTCGCAGACGAAGCGGTGACTTACGTCCTGGAAGAGGAGATTTTGGACGAGTTGTTTGCAGAGGAACTGATTCCGCAGTTTGTACTTGCGGTCGAGGAAGGCTTTGATATGGACGTGGAGGAGCAACTGCTGGGGACAGGCGGAGGTGGACGAGGAGCCGCAACATATTCGAACGCGCCACTGCAGCACGATCAGGAGTGCGAGCGCGGCACCTTGCATCTTCAGCATCAACATCAAGAGCTAGTACGCCGATGGGAGACGGTGGCAGCATCGCGCGCCGCGCAGGCCTCAAGTCCAACCGGCGGTGCTGGTCGGGGGGCGGCTGTGTCGTCTTCATCGGCATCTTCTTCTTCTGCATCTTCGCACGGGAGCCGCGCGACGGGGTCGGCGCCGTCACTCTCGGTTGCATCAAGTGCGGCAGCTCGTGCTGCGGGGTCGGAGCAACAAAGGGTTTGCCACACCGGAAGCGTGGATCTCGTAGCTTCCAATCGGAGTTTCACGGAGTGGTGCCAGCTACGAACCGTGCCCGGAAATGAAGAAGGCGAACCCTCTGCCGCCGCACAGGAACTGCACACATCACAGACGAACCCTCCGCGCAGGAACTGCCTCCCTCGGCCACAGGGAGATGAGGAGGTGGAAGTGCTGGCGGACGAAGTTGGGGCGAACGCGAACACTGCGCGCCGAACTACAGCAACCGATGAGAGAAAAGCAGTACTAGACGCAGCAATGCGGAGACTGCTCCGCGAGACGGTGGACTGGGTCATGGACGATTTTCTGGAGGACTGCCTTATGACGTTCGAGACGTCGGAAGCGACCATGTTCGCGGCCGAGGCGGCGATGGACGGCCTTTCCCCGTTCATGTACCTGTTGGAGAGGACTGCGGAGGCCTTCCGGGCGAAAGCGGAGAAAAAGGCGGCGGAGGGCAACGATGTGGAAGCACGGGGGCTGGACTTGCTGCCACCGGTGAGTCTGAGTAGAGACAATGAGATTCTTGAGTCGGAAAGCGACAGCGAATCAGACTCATCAACTTCTTCATCCTCGAGCTCCTCAGGGTCAGGAGCAGAAGTAGGGACGCCGATGGAAAGACTTCAAAACAACAGCAACACGAAGCAGATTTCTCCGACTGTCGCAGCCATGTTTTCACCCACGGCAGCGCGCGAGTTCTTGGCCCTGCCCAGTCTCGAAGCTGAGGAGGAGGATAAAGAAGCTGACGATCATGCGGCAGGCGGCCAGAATCGTGGTATCATAAATGTGTCTACCTCGATCTTGGTTCAGTGACTAAAGGCGCCGGCGACTGCTCGCTCATTGGCAGCCACAAGCAGGAGATCGTATGGCATGCGTGATGAAGATGAAGCACTTTGCCGACAGTAAAAAAACACTGGAAAAGAAATCTTGTAGAGATCATGCAACATACACAACTCGTCATCGATCATTTGCTCTCAACGCCAGGTCTCGCTCGTCCCACAGTGGCGGCCACGACGGCTGTTACGGAGTCCCAGATGCGGATCCTCACTCGTGACGGCGTCAGAACGATCGGCAAAAGTAATCAACGCGACGATTTGCAGCAGGAGCAATCAAACCCCCCAGTGCCATTTTCCTCGCCACTTTCCGCAGCAAGCACTGGCGCGCCTCAGTCGTCACCCGCGTGGTCGTCCTCTTCCGGAACGCATCCAGCAGGGTCTCCTTTTCCTCCAGAAGATCCAGATCCACCACGCTCTACCGCACCACTCGTCAACGAGTTAGAGTTTTTGCGCCCGGAGATCTCACGCGTCCGCGCGGCGCTTGATACTCTCCGCGGCCTACCGAAATCTTCTCCAACCGATGCTTTGTCACCATCGGAGGACTTCGTCCAGCTGTTCTACCAAATGAGCGACGTCGTCCAAGCCGCTGCTTCCTTATGTAAAGGCGCTGACGAGGGCGAGGGAGCCTCCACATCAACTGGCGACAGAGAGTTGTGGGCCAATCTGAACGCCGCGCTGATTGCGAACGAGGACCGCTACGAATCCGCCCCGATGAGGTTCCGCAAGGTCGCCGGACAAAAATCCGTCTGCAACCGAGATGAGCCTCCCGCGACGACGAGAGCTCCCCTAACAGGTGGCATTCTGAAGCGCCGCGTCACGTTTGCGGAAAATGATTTTCCGGATTTGTCGACGGCGGCAGCTGCGGGATCGTCAAACGCCAGGAGTCGCGAGTCCACGCCCGCGCGTCGTGTAGTTCCTAGTACGGATCGCGCGGCGTCACGCAGCGTGACGCCGTTGAGGAATTCTGGGGGGACGAGAACATCAAATGGGAGGCGGGAATCGTCTTCAGCTCGACCTGCTGCCGTCACCCCAGACCCCGCTGCGCGAAGGAATAGCAGAACCAGCGCCAGAACGCCCGATCCGGTGCGACGCCTGCTGGCGCGCTCCGAAAGGACCCGGTGGGTCCCAAAGCGGAAGCCTGCGGATGAACAAGTTGCTGCATCGCCTGCAGGAGCAAATGAAGACGGCGGAGCTGACGGAACGAACGGTAGAAGTGTTCTTGCAGAAGTTGCACCAAGTGCCGAAAGAAGTACTACTGCTGATCGGACCACGACAACGGAGTCGGCGGCGGCAGTTGCAACTGCGGAATCGAGCTCGTCTACAGTTGTAAAACGCGCCCCGTGGGCCAACTGGGGAGGACATCCGGACCATGTGCCGTCCGCTTTGACGCTCGGGACCTTCATGCAGGGGCCTGCACGGCGTGCTGAGCGTTCGGTGTCGCCCTCCCAGGAGTTTCCGCCGCTTGCAGCAGCAGTTTCTGGTACAACTGCCGGGGGAACGACCGCAGGCGGAAGCGGACCTCGACCTGGTGCAACTGCAGCCAAAAGTACTACAACCACATCAGCGCCTTCGTCTTCGAAGCGGTCCTTCGCCTGGGGAGCTTCCGCAATCACCTCTCGCGTAAAAATCGTCCAGGCATCATCGAGCAAACGAGGCAACAAGCATAGCGCGGCTGAAAATGCAGGCGACCAGCAGCAGGAACAACTACAACGGCCATGCACTCCCGAAAGAAGCACTGGGACGGGGGGTGCAGCCGACACGTCGAAGAGGCGAAATTCAAAAATGCAGTTTGAAGGCATCACGCTTCCGCCGCCCGTGATCACGAGCGAGGAGTTTCAAATGCATAAAGCGCTGCTCCTCAGCGAGCAGGAGGCGGAGGCGGCCGCGCGGAAAGCGGCTGGCGCGGCAGCCGGACCAGGCGGTGTGGCGGGAGAGGGAGAGGACGATCGAGCCGACGAATCTCTGCTTTGGACGGAGCTGCAGAATATGTTGCGAGGAGAGCACCAGTGCGCAGGAGCGTCTGGAAGTGCAAAGGCGGCGGGTGCAGGAGGGAAAAAAGCGCACCACGCGACGAACCCCGCGAAGCCGCCGAAAACGGACGACCCCCTGCACAAGGAAGACGCCGCTGGTGCTTCCACTACTGCACAGGCTGTTTTGCTTCCGGCGTCGCAGGACCCAGACTGCGCTGGACGAGCTGCACGCCCCTTCGCCGTCCTCTACCCTCCGCGGTTCGAAAAATCTTTGCGCGATTGTGGTCACAATCCCTCGCGCAGCGCCGCGAAGGACGAGATTCTGAAACTGCACCGGGGCTTTTTGCCGTTGGCCGTCGAGGCCGCCGCTCTGGACCGCGCGTTTTTATTCGCAAAAACCTCTGAAACATTAACATCGGAGGAGCAAGGAAGCCTAGTGCTTGATCAAGAGACACAACATCAATTTGCAGTGGGTAAGGACCGGAGCATCCGGGTGAACTACGGGGATTTATCGCTTGAGCACCGCAAGGCGTCTTCTCGGTACCGGCCGCCCGTGCACGCGGATCTGATTATCGAGGAGGGCGCGACGGGGGCCGAGATGAAGTCCATGCTGCGCAAGTACGAGCGTGCGTGCGGCGACCGGCAGTTGCGTGGCCTGGACCCGAAGCGCTGGAAGAACTACGCCCAAAGCCTCCACCGCCTCCGCGAGCTCGCCGAAAACCGAGTCGAACAAGAAGTGAAGGGCGCGACGCGCGTGACGTTTCAGGAGCTTTCGGGGGGCTGTGCTCGCGGGGGCTATTTTGGCAACGCGGAATTGCTGGCGCGGTTGAATGTAGAGGCGACAAAGCTGTGGAGCGCAAACGCGAATACCTCGAACAGTAGTGCGACCTGGCTCGTGTGGGCGGTGATCGAGGTGCCGGAAAATGCTGTTTCTGGCCCTGGTGCTGGTGCTGGGGAGGAGCAACTCGAGGGAGCAACTTCTTTTGGAGTCGCTGGCGGAGTCGCTGGCGGCAGCCCCCATCAACTTGGAGCTGAGATAAAATCCAAAGCACAAAAAGCAGAAGCCGATGGTGGACCACACAGACGAGAAGCTGAGAGGACGTCGAGAGAAGTAAAGACCACAAGGACACTTGATGTTGCAAGAACTTCTACCACTTCGCTTTCAACATCGTCGAGAAGAATCCAAGCAGTGTATCTGTGGGGAGTGGTGCCGAGCAAGCGATTGCTGGAGGAGAAGCTAGAGTTCGCGTCGCGTCTCGAGTATTACCTTACCGTGCCAGAGTTGCGCCGCGGTCTTGAGCGCCGCGTGCCGACAGCAGCGTTTTTGGGTGGTGCAGCGAGCGACAGTTGTCACGGGGACAGAATCTCAGGCGCTTCTACCGCCGGAGCCGTAGTTGCGGTTGCGAGCAGTAGTTCCTCTTCATCGTCGTCGTCTACAAGTGCTGTCTCCCGGCATCCGCCGTTACCCGCGACTTACTCGCTCCCTGCTGCGTCACGCGTCCAGGTTACCCCCATTACCTCCGACGGCGAGGACGACGACATTTTCGCGGAATACTTGGCGCTCTATGGGCGAGGGTCTGCGCCAACCCGGGTGAGCTCCTGCGCCATCGTCGAACAACAGCAAGCAGCGGTGGATTTTGAAGATCGTGCCACCGCTTTGCTGCCAGGTGAAAACTCAGCGGCCGCGTCCTCGCAGACCAAGAAAACTACGGGCCACCACGACGATCTCGGTCCGAGCAAGAGCGCTCCCGGGGAACTGCTCATGCCAAGGACTTCGAAGAATGTCTCCCGCTTCAGCAGCAGCCGACGGGCCGAGCTCCTCGAAAACCCAGCGCTATCGGAGCAGCAAGTGGACGCGGTGTTGTCCCCCGGCCCGATTTTCGTGCAGGGAAGGGGCGGTACAGGGAAAACGACGGTGTTGCTCCACCGTGCACTGATGCACGAGTCACAGTACTTCCGCAGGCTGGAGGCGCTTCGCGGCAACGTCGGCGACACCCAAGTCCAACACAAACAATTGACCGTAGGCGCTGCAGGAGGAGCTGCGCCGCTAATTCTCCTGGTCACGAAGAGTCCGACTCTGGCAGAGGAGATCCGCACGCGTGAATACCCGGCGCTGCGGAAAAAACTGCACACGGAGAAGTTCGGGGACCTACAACTTGTAAGTGGGGGGGCAAATCCAAATCCAAATAAGAATAACGACCTGCCGCAGAATCTGCAAGAGGTGCCGGCCGGCCCGGCGTGTTACGCGATGACGTACCTACAGTTTCTGCGGCTGCTGGACCACTCGATCCGGGACGACGAGTACTTCTTCGGGCCGATTGGAAAGCCAATCGGAAATGCGAATACTTCTATTCCCCAACTTCGCAACATGAACCTCGCGAATCGGATGCGGATGGGATCTTGCAACTCGACTAGTGCATCGACGTCTTCCACGACTGGCGTCACTGCCACAGCCACGAGCGACGACCCTCCACCCTTCCACTTCCACGCTCTGGCGGATGAGGTCGACTTTGAGCGGTTCCAACGGGACTTCTACGCGAAGTACCAGCTGGAGGCGCATCATGGAGCTGAAACGGGAGCTGCGTCCGGTGGGAGCAAAGTTTCGAAGGTCGTCGACGCGAGCAACGCGTTTCGCGAGATTTTACTCATCAAGGGCGGCCGAATGAAGGATCTGGCGGCGGGAGGAGGTGGTGGTGGTCCTGCAGCAACTCAAGCACAAGCAGGTCATACAACAACTGCAGGCCCGGTTAATTCCACTTCATCGACTACCGATCGAAAGAAAGGGGCCGTCGCGGGAGCAGGCAGCGCCGCGACATCGTCAAGTAGCGCGACGTCGTCCTTCTCATCTGCTCTATTAACTACAACATCAGGAGCAACATCTTCCACCACCGCTTCTCTCATCCTGACCCGCGCCCAGTACGTTCCTCACCCGCCGAACGAGTCGGCGAAATTTTTAACGGATGCCGACCGCGACCGCATCTACACCATGTTCGAGGCGTACCAGCAATGGATGACTTCACAGCGGAAGGAGAAGGGCCGCCATGTGTGGGACATCGCCGACGCGTGTCTGCAGATTTTTTGTCGGACGAAGAAGCACGGGGTGTCGGGGCGGCAGGTGACGTCGATGCAGGTGGACGAGAGCCAGGACCTGCTCGTCGCGCAGCACCGCCTGTTCCCGTTGGTGTGCGACTTATGGTGGGACCAGGTGGTAAGAGGGTAAGTCTAAGTGGTAAGTGTAAGTGATTTTGGGTGGGGCGGCTTTTCGGGGTCCCCTTTGGGGGTCCAAAGAAGAGCAGGTCTGAAGCAGCAACGCGGGCGGTTTTGAGCAAGGTCGGCAGACGATTGGCACTCGTCACGCGCCCTCCCTATGGCTTACAACCAACCCGTGACCCTGGCCGCACTCTTTTGTCCTGCTAGAAGCAAGTAGGTCCTATAATGACCTTTCAGTTTCATCCAAGTACTCAGTGGCCTTCCCCTACCCCTCGCTCTCCCGTGGAGGCCACCCCGTACCCCCCCACAATGGAGCATCTCCGAAACCGCCCGGGTGTTTCACACCCGGGCGGTTCAGAGCGCTTTGATCGGCACTCGCCACCGAGCGCAGTCCGCCACTTAAGAGGACCCATCGCGAAGTACTTACCAGTTGGGCACTTGCCATCTGGTCCGGTCATACGACTCGGTCACGGCGTACGCCTTCGCGGCGGACACGGCGCAGGCGATCGAGCAGGGCCGCGCTTTTTCCTTCTCCGCGCTCAAGGAAACGCTGTTGACGGAGCTGTTTGTGTCTGACGACGATCACAACTCCGGTTGTACCAACATCGACTCGGAGTCAGTGAAAGTGAAGTATTTAACGATTAACTACCGCTCGCACCAGGGCGTGCTCAATTTTACGGCCGAGCTCGTCGCGCCGATCGTGCACGAGTTCCGGTCCACGACGGACGAGCTGCCGCGCGAGACCAGCCCCTACGCCGGCACGAGTCCGTTTTAAGGGTACAAAAAATGTGAGTTCGGCTCAAAGTTTGGAATTGTCACCA
>RXOD01005379.1:0-14432 GCA_005223375.1 Amoebophrya sp. AT5.2 | reverse complement strand
CCGGCGGCCCTCCTGCCAGGGCGAACGCTCCGAAAGCCGGCGGCGCTCCTGCCACAGCAGGGGCAAGAAATCGCGGGCCCACTTTTGGGGGAAGCAGTCCGGGCGGCTCCCCGGGCGGCGCGAGCCCTGGACGAGGGAGCTCAGGTGGCGTTTCGAATCGGAGCAAGGTCCAGTTCGGGGGCGCAAGCAGCGTTGACATCGCGGGATCGTCGCCCGGAAAAAGCGAACTGTCGCCGGAGATGGAGGAGGAGATGGGACTGGGGCCGCCACCCCCTCCGGATGAGTTTTAATTGAGAGTACGCAACCAGTTTCTCAGAAAATGAACCTCTTGTAAACTTGTCAAGTGCTGCTCTAGATTATAAAAATTTACAACTTGTTTCAAAGCGGAGCCGTCGCTGCTCCAGAAATTGATGAATGAACCTCCAAGTTGACACAATTCGAATCCAGCCTGATCCTGATGGTCTTCTGAAAAATACGTTTCAATAGTCAAAGATACACCAAAGCCTTTGTTTCAATGAAGAGACTTGCCTTGCCTTATCATCGTTTCAACAAAGAGACTGCAGCAGCAGGACCTCCTGAGTTTTGGCCCGTGAACTGATTTTGCGATTTATGTATACAAGAACTTTCTGTGATGTACAGTAGATGTAAAGCGATCTTTCGGGCACAAGTGTTGCCCTGCTCGAGCACGCCGTACTAGTTGCCAGCTACGCTCTGCCCTTCTCCTTTGCGGCGTGTGTTGTTCTCAGCTTTTCCGCTGCCGTTTTTCATCTGCACACGTGTGATCGATCATCGCTGTTCTGATCGGTTCTTCAACGCATGCCGTTTCCAAAGTGGTTTTCCTGTCACCGCCCCTCAGGCGCGCTTTTCGTGTGCTTCCTTGACTGAGACCTGGAAACATGTTGCGATCGGCGGGACGACCTAGAGAAAAGTTGCGATCGTCGCCCCTTGATTTCGTGCGAAGTAGGGAACCAAGAAACATGTACCCCACAGTGGACGCGCCCGTGCCGCAGGCGGGTGCTGCCGCTGCATCAGATTTTGGCTCTCTCAGCCAGCCGCCCCAGATGTCACCGATTCCAAACACGCCGCAACCTCTGCCCATGGACGGCACCGTAACGCTACGCGTTTACAACGTGGGGAAACAGAAACCCGTGGCCAAGATCAACGACGCGCTTCGCAAGAGCGTAAAACTGGGCGTCTACCACGTTGGCGTAGAAGTCTACGGGCGCGAGTGGGGGTACGGGGCGCACGGCGGGGAGAGGGCGGCGTCCACCTCGTCGCAGGCCGGAGGCCAGGGCGCAGAGGACAGTTTTGGAACAAGGTCTACTGTGAACGACGGGGACGCTGCTCCGCCGGTTACCGGGATTTTTCAGTGCGTACCAGCGCAAGCCGAGGGCCACGAATACCGCGAAGCGGTTATTCTGGGCAAGACCTCGCTCTCCCCCGAGGAGGTGGAGAAGCTCCTCCGAGAAATCCTGATGCCGAACTGGCTGGCGCAAGACTACGACCTGCTGAAGAAGAACTGCTGCAGTTTCGCGAACACATTCTGCATAGCCCTGGGCGTGGACGAGGTGCCGGCCTGGGTCAGCAACCTGCAAAACATAGGGCTGAAGGTGGACGCAGGCGTAACCAAGGTCAGAGAAAGTATCACAAAGACAGGTAATTATACAGCCTATTTCTATACCTACGTATAGATACCGCTGCCCTTGGACCGCGTTGCCATTCATCTTTTTCAATTTCTTATCCTCTCCACCAGCTTCCGAGCTGGACGCGACCTTCAATATCTCGGAGAAGCTGGCACCGGTCACGAGTAAGATTGACTCGTCCTTCAAACACGTCTCCGCGGAAGCGAAGAGGCTCGACGACCAGCACCAGGTGACGCAAAACGTCACCCGGGTGTCGGTGAAAGCGACGACGGCCGTGAAGGACGGCTGGGCCAAGATGGGCGAGCACGTGGAGAAAATCGACGAGCAACACCGGGTGAAAGAACGGCTTTCCGAGGGCTTTGAGGGGGTGAAGGGCTTCGGAAAAAAAGTGGGGGAGGACGTAAAACTATTCGGAAGCAGACTGTCAGGCTTGTTTCAGGGCAGATGAAAACGTCATGCCAGAAAGACGACTCTGGTGAGCCCGCCAGAAAGACGACACGGCCAGACGAAACATACCGATCGACAGCGACTTTGCGCTAGCGCTGTGGCCGTATCATTTTCTAGCCATTGATATAAATGTGCGACTGATCGGGACTGTTGTTCCCAGGCCAACCATAACCACGCGAGTCGGTTCATGGTCGGTAAGTATCTGCGTGTGACGCTATCGCTGTTCTGTGCCAATACTTACTCGGTTACGTGACGGGACAACACAATCCTCTCGGTAGTTGCCGCAACTAAGTTGCGTGGAGAATTTTTATAGGTTTCGGTTCGGTTCGATCGTACATCGTTGAGGCGGGGAGAACCTCGAGCTCGACGTGAGAGTCGATGTGCAAAGGCTATCATATAACGTTGTAGTAATGCGAATATCACCACCTTCGATTCGAAAAACCGATCGATACATGCAATTTATGACGCCAGGCTGCTTTAGTTTTTCGCCTGACTTGAGACCTACGGAAAGAGTTTTAATTCTTCACATATTCAATATTATTGGAAGAAGGCTGGAGCTTCTTCAATTCTTTCAAGCCAGACCAGCGGCACTATAAGCGAAAAACAATCCGAAGATAGCAGTTTTGCTTTTGCATTCGTTCGGACCTCCTTGTAATTTTCCACAGCCTGAACTGCGCACGAACCTACACTAGCACTTTTTTTTCGCTCTGAAAATTCAGAACAGCAATATTATTTTTTTTTTGTCACTCGTCGAGGGAGAGGGTGCGGGAGGTTTGCGCAGCGGCAGTGCTTTGAGGACGGAACGGATTTGCGGCTTTGTGTAGCTGTACGAAACTTACTCGCACAGACAATTTGGGACGAAGATGTATCGTTTCTCGAGGCGTCTCTTGAAAACTGGTCTGGACCAGCAGGGAGGATCGCGGCAGGCCGGCGGCTGGATTTCCCGATTGATCGGAGAAACTACTCCCCCGGCCAAGGGCAGCGCCACGACGGGTGCCGACGGCACAAAGCCGGCCCCGATTTCGCGCCGACTTTCCGGCCAGTGGTTTCAGGGCAAGTGCAAGTCAGTGAATCGCCGGTACGCAAATGCCGATGTCCGCGATCGAGTAGCTGCCGCGCCGCGGGAAGAAAACTCCATTTCTTTGTCGCCCTCGCCAGGGACACGCCAGGAGAAGACGGAGTAGGGATGGACGAAATACTTACAATGTTGATGCGGCACAGAGAACCTGTGTGGATTCGGTGTGTCTGAGCATGTCTCCCTGGCCAGCCGCGGTCGCTTGCAAATTTCAGCACGAGCAGCCAAGCTCAAACGCAGGAAATCCGAAACTAATACCCAGCGATTTACGCACGTGCGTTCGCACAAACATCTTCCTCCATAGCACCTAGTTACACATTCATCTTCCAGCACCAGCTCACATCTTCCTAGAAGGAGCTACTTGCAAGTGCTCCAGAGCCGCTAGCGCTACTCGGTAGCACCGAAAGGCGTTCAGTAAGCAATCGCTTGTTGGCGTTCGCACGGGTTTGGATTCATGTTTCGCTGCCGCGAACAACTACAGTCGACCTTCGGAGGTGGACTAGGAAGGCAAACGCCAGTGGCTTTGTGCGACACTTACTGCCGTTCTGAGCTTTCCGAATGTAACACTCCTGATTTTATGTT
The DNA here is from genome assembly GCA_005223375.1 of Amoebophrya sp. AT5.2. Lineage (NCBI taxonomy): Eukaryota > Dinophyceae > Syndiniales > Amoebophryaceae > Amoebophrya > Amoebophrya sp. AT5.2. The sequence goes on along the minus strand of RXOD01005379.1, from coordinate 10,685 downwards.
TGACGACATTATTTTTTCCAACGAAAAACTTTGAACCAATAAATTAATTGGCCGCGGCACCTGGGCATTACAAATTGTCAGCGGGTCGTCCTAGACTTAGAGGATAAGTTGATTACAGAGGTAGTTGGGGCTCGCGTATTGTGGGCTCCTTCTACGCTTCTTCCCTATTTCGCGTAGAGAATTCCCATTGCAAAGCTTGTAACTTCGCGATCAACTTGCTCCCACGAACAAATCGCTGTTTTGTGCATCAAATTCATCCCCGAAGGTAGTACTTCGCACTCGAGATTACTGATAGACTTCTCAATTACTGGTAGCACAGATTGGAGATGAAATTTAATGGTGGGCTCCAGCACACTACCTACGTCTTCCTTGACACGGGCAGTTCATAAATCTGCTCTCATCCTGTGCCAGCCCAAGTTAGTAGCAGCATGCGATCAAGTCGCTGCGAAATATCAAAAATGGAAAGCAAGCTTCCAGGTTCGGAGACGCGATGGGAGACTCACTGCGGCGTTCGATTTCAAGTCAAGGATCTCATCTTCTGTGTGTGTTGGAAAGACGAGGAATGATCCGCTTGCTGCACTCTTGATCTGCCTGTTGTTCCTCATTTACCTACCACTGTGTGGTCAAAGTTTTCGTGATTCAAGAACTGAAACTCCTACTTTCTCATTGCTGTCTTTCGAACCATGCAACCCTTTCTCAGCTCTGGTTAGCTTCGCTAGTGCACTGCAATGTACTTGTAGCGCGATCGAGGTGCTCCATACGATTTGAATTTTTACGCTGAGCGTGGCAATAGGTGCCACTGAATCTCTATCTCCATCTCAATCTTCCTGACGACATCACACAGCGGCTTTTTGTTTAACAAGACATCCAAGATGGCTGTGCGCTCTCGTAGCCGTGATTCGAGGCGGCGGGTGCAGAAACCTGCCCACCGTTCCAACTCTCGGGGAGCGCCTACTCGCGGTGGCAACACTAACCGACGTTCCAATTCTCCTCGCGGCCGAGATTTGTCGAGGGGTCGCAACGATACTTCCAGACGAGACCATGCGGCTCCGCCCCCCAAAAAACGGGACAGCCGCGCGCCTCCCCCGGCCAAAAAACGCGATAGTCGTCCGGCACCGCCTCCCAGAGGACGCGCCGACAGCCGCGCGGCTCCGCCCCCCAAGAAACGCGACGACAGCCGCCCTGCTCCGCCGCCCAAAAGACGCGACAGCCGCGCTGCTCCCCCTCCCAAGAAACGCGGCGACAGCCGTGCGCCACCTCCTGCCAAGAAACGTGACGACAGCCGCGCTCGTCCGCCACCCAAACGACGCGACAGCCGCGCTCCCCCGCCGCCCAAACGCCGCGAGAGCCGCGCGCCCCCGCAACACGACAGAGACGACCGCCGTGCTCCCCCGCCTTCCAAGAATGGGAACAGCCGTGAAAGAGGCCGCGCCACCGACCGATCCGTCTCGCGCGGGCGGCGCAGCACCAGCCGGAAGGCACCCTCTCGCGGTCGTGGTGACCGTGACCGTGGCCGTTCCCGTAGCCGCGATCGCGGAACCACCCGGATGCGAGACCAACGTCCTCGCGGCGACCAGCACGAGCGCAAGAAGACCCCTCCGAAGAAGCCGAAGAAGCCGAATCCGTGCGTGTGGCTGGACGTCGGTTTCGGACCGGACTTCAATCCGACCAACCGCGTTGGCATCAAGCGCGAGCACCCCCGCCGGCTTCACATCGAGCTCTTCGAGGACGTCTGCCCCCTGACTACGGATCGCTTTCAGGGCTTCTGTCGCCGGGGGGAGTACGAGAACACGCCCTTCCACCGGATCATCCCCGGCTTCATGGCCCAGTCCGGCGACTTCACGAATCGTGACGGCACGGGCGGGCTGCCCAAGTCGCAAAACGGCAAGTACTATGACGACGAAAACTTCACGCTGAAGCACGACGCGGGCAAGTACTTGCTCTCCTGTGCGAATTTGGGCTCGCCGAACACGAACTCGGCGCAGTTCTTCATCACGTTCGGGCACCGGCTGGCGCACCTGGACGGAAAACACACGGTGTTCGGCCAAGTGATCGGCGTGCCGATGGTAGACGGGCGGGCGGTGCCGGCGCACAAGGACAAACTGGTGGAAACCATGACCATGCTGGAAAACTGTGGGAGCGCGAGCGGACAAGTGAAACGGAAAGTAAACATCCTCGACTGCGGAGAGGTGTCGTAGCTGGGAAGCTGACGAAGACGAACGTACTCAGGACTAGGGCAAGCACTGCAGATCGCAATCGCTGCAGAATGATAGATTTCGCATTTTCATCCGAAGAACCGATGGCTGGTGGTAAATTGAAGCACTGACTGACTGCCTTCGAGGTCGCTGGTTCGAGGTCGCTCTGGCCGCCTCTAAAAACGCCGCTCGCTGGTACAAATCGAGACACAGGGAAAAGTCATGCTGTAGAGACCGACTGGCATGCTGTTTACAGCAATACACTTGTTTCGAACTTTGACTGTTATACGGCGGCCAAAAACAAAATGCATGGCAGTTGTCGAAAATGGCACGGAGTACTTTACCTTTTTGGTACTCCGCTTTCTCCGTTCACAAATTGCGCTTTCCTGTCGGGCTCTTGTTGGTGTGCTCGGATCTGTACAGCACCTGATCCGAGAGTCGTGAACGCACACAGAAAAACTCAACTCAAAGCTACACTCATAAACCTTCCGCCAGTGAGATGAGGTTGAGCTGCACTATCAAAAAACCGCGGTAGCAGGGTATCCCCAGGCGAGCACATCAGAACGCATTTTGCAGTTGTAAAAGAATCGTCATCGATTTATATTTCTTGCAAGCATCGGTTGCATCGCGCCGATCGATAAGTACTTACAATGAACGACCTGGACAAGGATTTCTCCGGCATCCGCGGCCATTACGAGCCGCATTCTGCGCTCATCGACTTTTGCGAGCCGAACTACGTCTACTCGCCGTATGTCGCCGAACTGTGGAACTCGCTGTCCGCAGTTGCCATGTTCTTCATCGGCCTCTACACGTACTGCTGCTGCCTACCAGAGTCCGCGAAGCGCACCTGGAATACGCGCATAATCTGGGGCCTGTTCTGCCTGCAGTCGATCGGCTCCGTGGGGCTGCACGCCTTCCTGGACCGCCGCTTCCAGAAACTCGACGAGCTGCCCATGGTCTTCTGCGCCTTGGCCTGCCTATACCCCTTGGTGGCGGACTTCTCGGCGACGGACCGGAACTTGAATCCGGATTCTTCGAAAACTTCCGCCCTCGAACATAACCGACTCCTTCGGTGGATCTGCGTGGCGGGGGTGGTGCTGTTTGTGATCTACGAGTACTTCGAGTACTTTGAAGCGTTTCACGCCCTCTTCACCCCGATCGAGTTCTATTCGCTCGGACGGATGGGCTATCTCTGCTACCACGGCGACGCGGCGCTAAACACGGACCACAGTGCTGCTGCAGAATGCGATAGTAAGCCTTGCTCCTCCGGGACGTCGCTGGAGTCGGTCTCAGCTCGCCCGACGACTCCGTGCACGCCGGCAAGCGCGGCGAAGAAGAATAGCGCCGTCGTTGGGACGAAGGGACAGGACGAGATGAAGACGGGGCCCGCAAGAAGAACCCCGACGCCGCAGCTGCGGGATTTCCGGAAGGTGGGTATTGCCGGCCTCGTGGTGTACGGCGCAGCGATTTCCGTGTGGGTATCCGAGATGCTCGCATGCAAACACGTGCGGCCGTTCCAAACGCACTCGTGGGCGTGGCACCTGGGGGCTGCGTGCGGCTTCCAGTTGCTGGGCCTTGGAATGGAGCTGCGAAAAAACCCACGGTTGCGGCGGATCAGGCACGCGGGGTGGCTGGGGATTCCGGTTCTGTACGAAATAGAGGCCACGACAGGCGAGGGAAAGAAGGAGAAATGAAGACATCGTGACTTTTTCGGCGCTGTCGGATTATAGAAAGGGCTGGATCTATTTTTGCGCGCCAACGGAGGTGAAGGCCCACTCTTTCCGATTTTTTCAACGCTCCGCTGAATGCCTCGGCAGATTTCCGCACGCATGCTTCGACGGTGTTCGTGGTGTTCGCCCGGGCGTTTGCTATCGAGGAAATTGTCGCCAGCGAGCGCGGAGCGAATCGATGGCGCAGGGCAGACCATTCAGTTCATCACTTGGAGTGGGGGCGGGGGGTCGGCGAATCCACAAAGCATCATCTCGTTCTCGTGCGCACGGAATAACGGTCTTACGACCGTCATCTGCAGCTATGCCCTTGCAACAAACGACGTAGTGCTCGCAGTTGTATAGAGTGTGCAGACCAGCTCCGCGAGGATGCCTTCGCCTGGCCACGAAGCGTGTCCGGTTTTCGACGCGGGAGATCTTCACACTGCGGCCGGTGGCGTCGAGCGTGTTCGCACCTGCCTCAGCAAAAGCGGCCCTGGCGTGGCAGTGGTGCGGAATGTTTACCCGCCTGCATTCATCGCCGCCCTCCTGCAGTGGGTGGAGGATTTTTACGCAAACGACAGCTCCCCGCGGAAAGACCACTTCGGTGTTCGATCGCAGGCGAGTGACGCAGACATAGTAGAGAAACCAAATAACAGCCACCCCGAGGTGGATTGCAGCGAGAAAAATGAAAAGCGCGCCGTTCCTGTGAACAAGCGCATTTGGCGCGTGCCCGAGAAGTTGCCGCCGCATTTGCTGGTGCCCCTGTTCACGAACGAGGTTATGAACGGAATCATTGACCGCTTTCTCGGGCAGTACCATATCGGCTCGGCCGCTGTGAACACAGTGGTTCCCGGCGGCGTTCGCCAGCACCTGCACACCGATTATCCTCCGGGTTTCTACACGGCGGACACGCTGCCAAAAGTGTTCCAGTCGGACTTCCACCTCGAGGAGCTGCTTCCCTACTTCAGCCTGCAGGTGGGGGTGGCGCTCACGAAAGTGACGGCGGAAAACGGGGCCACGGAGTTCGTGCCCGGGTCGCACGCGTGGAAGGCCGTGGACCGAGACGCCATGCAGCTGAACATCGGCGCGGATATTAAGGTTAAGGGGGATAGTAACGCATTGTGTGTCAGTGTCCAACACCGAGCCGAAGCGGAGATGCGTACCTGCCCGGATCTGGAGCCGGGGGACTGTCTCTTTTTCAACCGGCGACTGCTACACCGGGGCGGCGGGAACACGACGTCGGCGGACCGGTCGGTTCTGCTTCTGCAGGCGATCATGCCGTTCGGGGTGAAAATGGAAGTCGTCGACGCGGAAGCCATCCGCGAAAAGCTAGAACAGTCCGAGGAATTCGGTCGTTTAAGCGAGGACGAAAAGGAGGTGCTGCTGTACCGCTTTTCAGGCCCGCGATTCCCGCGCGACCTGGACGCAGCAGAAGTGGGAGCAAAGAACAATTGAGACTCAGAGGTAAGCGCGACCGATCGGGATGAATTTGAAAAAAGTACCGCTGTGAGTGGCGGCGCCGCATCCGCATTCGTGAGACTAAACGTTGCAGCTTTTCGCATGCGTGTTCACAGCATCGTGGATCCTCACCTGAGTTTGACCATACCCATTTTGGATCAGGATGTAAGCGCCACCGATCGGGAGTTTGAATATTGCACTGCTTCCACAACTGTCGGCGCCGCATCCGTGAAACAAAAGGCAACTTTTCGTAAAGGTGTTCACAGCTTCGTGGACCTAGATCTGACCTTGACACATCCGCCAAGCACACGCTTCGACTTTGTGACCGACCCACCAATTTCGACGTACTTGAGTTGCGTCCCACCGTGCCGCACTAGTTTCCGTTTTCGCGTCCGTGGTAGCTCTGGCCCATATTCCGCATCGTCCGCAGTTGCTTTCGTGCTTTCTTGGCGTTTATTTGGATTTCGTAGCAACCCATCTTGTGATCCGTCGTGTCGATCTTCAGTTCTTCAATAACGATTTTCTTATGCTCCAGGACTTAACCCGGCGTTCCTCCCTTGTTTTTTCCCCATTTTTTTTGGCCATTTACTTCTTCGGATTCAGCGCGGGACTACGAAGTGGCAAATGCCTACAGCGGGAATTTCGTCATACTTCAACGCATATGGCAAGGTTTGTACGATGAAAAACACGTTGGACTTTTGAAACTGCAGCAATACTTTAGTCAAGTAAAGTTATACTGGGACTGGGAAATCGATAGTAGAAGCGGAGTGGGAGAAGTGCGGGGAGGATGGTTCTTTCTCCGGCTCTGCAGGTCTCTGACGAGGCCATGAAAGAGTATGTGCACGCTCTCGCGCAGAAAGGCGGTATGAACCCCAACACTGCCTCTATGCCTACGCTCCTCCGAGACGCGGGTCTCGCGGCCGCGTCGGCGTCCAGTAAGGGGAAGGGAAGTTACCGCACCAAGGGGAGCAGAGTGCGCGACGAGTACCAAGAACCGCCAGAGCCGGACTGCATCCGCGAGTGGGGATCGGCAAAGGAGTTGCCAGAACGCGAACTAGAAGCGCAGTACTGGCGCAGCGAACGAAGAAAACGGAAAAGGGAAGGAAAACCAATCAAGTTTGGAGGGGCAAAGCTAGAAAATATGGACAGGTCTCAATCTATTTTGATTGGCTTACTGTATACTTTTATGAACTTGTTCACGATATTCGGTGATAGGAAGAACGAACATTTAATTTTAATACATTGTGGCTCCGAACTGCTCGATCCACTAGGAGGCATCGATTCATCGACTTCGACACCGTAGGGTCGTGGACAAGCGCAAACATCAAATGCAAATCCCAATATCAGGACGATGCCGGTGCCGTGTCCGGATGGGCGACGCAATTGCGCTGCGAAGGACTACGACATCGATGTGAACGTGTTGCTGCCGTTTTCGGGAGACTGCATCAAGTTGACCGTAGATCCCGAGCTGCCGGTCTCCGCGCCACGAACGCCACGGGATCTGAAGGGGAACACCTTGAAACAAGGAATCGAAGGCTACGTACCGGGAAAGAGGGACTCCAGCCCGAGCCTGAAAAACAGACTCGCGGACCTCACTGGGTACTACTTTCTTAAATCTTATACAAGTACTTTGCGTTTGATCATTCTTCGCATTGTTTTTCTCACATCTATTCTTTCTCCGCACAGTGAAGGCTCAGCAGTCGCATTGATTCCCATACCGACCAAATCTTCAAACCAGGCTGAAGGGGCGCGACATCCGATTGCTGCATGTGCAGGCGAAGTCGTATTTTTGCGGAAATAAGGACATCGCTTCGTACGGGATTCAACACGGGCAGACGATCGATCTCGTGCCTCACAAGGAGAAAACCGAAACCGAATGGCGCGCGTCGCTGCCGCCGCTCAAAACACGGTTGAAAAACAATAAGTACTTGCCATCCTTATCATCGTCCTTGAAAAAGGCGACGGTGAAAGACCGGGAACCATCGAAGACGCTGCGCGACTTCGCGAAAACACAGAGGTGCAAAGACCCACACCACATCATGCCCAGATGGACCACAGCAGGGAAACGTACTTATTGCATTTTTCAGAGGTTGACTACTTATGTCAACCATTTGCGCTTGTTTTCATTTCATTTTCACATTTAAATCAGAACGCACATAGGCATACCCCTATTATCAATCGTTGACTATCAAATCGAATGGAACGGGATCAAACTACAAACAACAGCGCTCGGCGATTCTGCTTCTCTTGCGAAGGACTACGCAGGCGACCTTTCCGCGACGATTTACTACCACGACTTCCAGCCGGTACGCGAGCGAAACTGCCTCCCCGACGCCTGTGCCAAGATCCGGGAAATTTTCGAAAAGAAGCGCAGTTACTTCGAGCGGCAGTCCAAGTGCCTCAGCGGGCCGAAGAAGCTCGCCGCGACGCTGCGCGTCTTCATGGGGAAGGATCTCACGGCGGACGACGTCTTCAAGGCCTGGAAGGACTGGCACACACAACGGATGAAAGACAAGTCGGAGTTTATGCGGGACGCGCATGGAGGCGGAAGGAGAAAAGGAAGCACGGCGCACTTGGACGTGCGAAAGCAATCGCAGTATGCGAGGGAGAGACACAAAGGCGCGATGGCGGAGACCAAACTGTCGTCAGCGAGCCTGACGAGACACTCGTCACTGCCAGACATACACCACACGAGGAGGCTGTGGTGAGAGTGGTTTGGCTTTGCGATAAATTGATGCGCGTTGTTTGTCGCGTGAAGCTGAAACTCGACGGATGACGTGCGCAGATCATTTCGAAGTGTGAAGATTTCTGAGAAGTGGTTAGACGTTGTGGGCGGCTTCTGCTCTCGGTTAGCTTCTGAAATTATATCCGTAGACACTCTTTTTGCGCATGCGCTAGTGGCACCAAGTTTTGGTTTTTGATACGCAAGAACACTCACTTATAAGCAGTCGACGACTACCCCGAGCTTGTAGCATGAAATCTGTAGAACCTTGCACGATCTCAGACTGTACTCTACCTTTTGGTACAATAGGGTGCGGGACCGATCGCTACGAGGGAATTTACATCCTGTACCCATCTTTTTGGACGAGTCGAGTGCCCGACAGTAGCTCGCGGAACTTCGGGTTCATTCACGTACACTAGGTCTAGTAGTACGTACAATAGTACTACTTGAGCACACGCAGAGCTACCCTTCTATTTTGTTTAATGTCCAAATGTCTACCCTGCGGAGAAGGATTCAGAGCAAGATGCTTTTCTCTTACCCCCTGCGTCCTGCGAAGTGAACCGGTCCTTACCTCTGCGTATAATATGAATGGATCATGTCTGCATTTCTATTGTTCTTGTCAGCAAATTATATCTCATTTCGTGCGAAAGCGAAGAAGTAAAGGAATAGCGTGAAAACTAACAATAAACGGTTGTTCCTAGTATGATTTGTTGCCGACTGGTCAGAGGCAGACCCACGGTTTCGCGGTTCCCTGGTGGAGCCTAGCGGCCCTGCCTGCAACTGCAGAGATCACCTCGTGAAGCTTCCTGCCAGCTGCTTTTGGCGTCGTTCCACGTTCACGCGGAGGTCTCTAGTTCGAACTCGCGACGTGTACGTAGCGTACTGTACCTCTGATCGCTTGGTCGCTCGCGGCGACGTGTCTGCCGAACAATCCTCCATGTGGGGGTGCGATTTGGGTAGTGCCGCGCTCTTTTGTCTAAACAGGAAATCTACAACTCTCGCCGGCGCTAGTTTAGTTCTGGAAGCTATTTCTTTGTAAATTGCAATTGCATCATCTGCATGTCCGGTTGTTGCTCTTGCGCGGACAACGTCGACTCGGGAAACGAAAGCCGTCCTCTCAACGCGAACAAGAACAAGATGTCATCGGACTTCCCGATCGATCTGTCGGCTGACGGCGGGCTGAAGAAGAGGGTGATTAAAGAAGGGACGGGCGCCCAGCCGAAGAAGGGGGAGAAAGTGTGGGCCCACTACACGGGAAAGCTCACTGATGGCTCCGTTTTTGACTCCTCCATCCCGAAACCCCATCGCAAGAACGGCTTCGACTTCGTCATCGGGGCAGGACAGGTACTTGTGCGGCTCGTAGTTTTTTGCGGTGCGCTTATCGTTCATCGATTTGATGCAATATTAGGTTACTCTCGTCGCAACCTCAAGGTTCTAGGGCGAGGTACTTAAGTCGATAAGCTCGTCAATGAGTGTTCTTATCGACACGAACTCGCAAAGGTAATCTCGGGGTGGGATGTCGGGGTGGCATCGATGAAGATCGGAGAAAAGGCAGAACTCCTCTGCGCACCGTCGTACGCTTACGGAGAAGAAGGTGCCGAGTCTGTTTCTTTAGGCTGACTTTTTCTTCATTTTTAGCTGCCTCATCGAAGAATGCGCACGAATGCGAAACAGGTACGCCCGGCGGTCCGATTCCACCGAATGCGACGCTTCTGTTTGAAATCGAGTTGCTGCACATCGGGATGGAACCGAGGCAAATGTGAATCGAAACTTGAAATTGCGGTCCCTTTTATCAAGCAGCTCCTACGACAACTTGATGACATGTACATGTACCAACGAGCGTTGGATAGCGTCGCCACCGCGAGAGTGTGGGCTTTCTACGCCTGTCGTTGCAGAAATCTCGTCGCGCGTTTCCGCTTTGAAGGTCGTCGGTGGCTCCATTGTCGTGTTGCTTCGTTTTGTCTGCGTCTCTTTCTTTTGTGACCGTGAAAATCTTGGGGTTCGGGGAGCGATAGCGATCATCGAAAGGGTGGAACAGCGAGTTGAAAAGAACTAACACATCCAAATGGTCGCGTCGTTGCTTCTTCCCCTCATTCGGCTGTTTGAGACCTTTCCGATTACCCTCATCTTGCTATGCGCCGTCGGTCCCTACTTCCGCTCTCTGTTTTACAGCGAGTGGTACATCGACGAACTGTTTGCCATCGTGCGCAACGAGGACGCCAAGAACGAGTCGTCCTGGACCTCTGTTTTCAGTCATGACTTCTGGGGCAATCCGCTGTGGGCGAAGGGGGCGTGGACGCACAAGTCCTACCGGCCGCTCACGGTGCTGTCGTACTGCCTCGAATTCTGGAACGCGGGGGATATCAAGCCGCAGCCACTTCGGGCCTTCAGCACCTGGCTGCACGCGGTGAACAGCGTCGTGCTGTATCTGGTGGTGTGGAAGTTCTGGGCAGTCAAAGCTAGGGAGAGACCAGATGGTAAGTAGGGAGCTGGTAAGTGCTAGGTGATGGGTCCCTACTTGGGTGGCGGACTGCACTAGGTGGCGACTACGTCAAGGCGCTCTGAACCGCCCGGGTGTGAAACACCCGGGCGGTTTCAGAG